>PVKV010005062.1:77901-120051 GCA_004027835.1 Alouatta palliata | reverse complement strand
TTGGTCTATTCAGGGTTTCGACTTCTTCCTGGTTTAGGCTTGGGAGGATGCAAGTGTCCAGGAATTTATCCATTTCTTCCAGGTTTACTAGTTGATGTGCATAGAGTTGTTTGTAATAATCTCTGATGATGGTTTGTATTTCTGTGGAATCTGTGGTGATATCCCCTTTATCATTTTTTATTGCATCTATTTGATTATTCCCTCTTTTCTTTTTTATTAATCTGGCTAGTGGTCTATTTTGTTGATCTTTTCCAAAAACCAGCTCCTGGATTGATTGATTTTTTTGAAGGGTTTTTTGTGTCTCTATCTCCTTCAGTTCTGCTCTGATCTTAGTTATTTCTTGTCTTCTGCTAGGTTTTGAGTTTTTTTGATCTTGCTCCTCTAGCTCTTTCAATTTTGACAATAGGGTGTCAATTTTAGATCTCTCCTTGTTTCTCATGTGGTAATTTATTGCTGTATATTTTCCTCTAGAGACTGCTTTAAATGTGTACCAGAGATTCTGGTATGTTGTGTCTTCGTTCTTGTTGGTTTCGAAGAACATCTTTATTTCTGCCTTCATTTCATTGTTTATCCAGTCAGCATTCAAGAGCCTGTTGTTCGGTTTCCATGAAGCTGTGTGGTTCTGAGTTAGTTTCTGAATTCTCAGTTCTAACATGATTGCACTGTGGTCTGAGAGACTGTTTGTTATGATTTCCATTCTTTTGCATTTGCTGAGGAGTGATTTACTTCCAATTATGTGGTCAATTTTAGAGTAGGTGTGATGTGGTGCTGAGAAGATTGTATGTTCTGTGGATTTGGGGTGGAGAATTCTGTAAATGTCTGTTAGATTTGCTTGGTCTGAGTTCAAGTCCTGGATATCCTTGTTAATTTTGTGTCTCATTGATCTGTCTAATATTGACAATGGAGTGTTAAAGTCTCCCACTATTATTGTGTGGGAGTCTAAGTCTCTTTGTAAGTCATTAAGAACTTGCCTTATGTATCTGGGTGCTCCTGTATTGGGTGCATATATATTTAGAATTGTTAGCTCTTCTTGTTGCATTGATCCTTTTACCATTATGTAATGTCTTTCTTTGTCTCTTTTGATCTTTGTTGGTTTAAAGTCTGTTTTATCAGAGACGAGAACTGCAACTCCTGCTTTTTTTTGCTCTCCATTTGCTTGGTAAATCTTCCTCCATCCCTTTATTTTGAGCCTTTATGAATCCTTGCATGTGAGATGAGTTTCCTGGATACAGCACACCGACGGGTTTTGGCTTTTTATCCAATTTGCCAGTCTGTGTCTTTTGATTGGGGCATTTAGCCCATTTATATTTAGGGTTAATATTGTTATATGTGAATATGATCCTGCTATTTTGATGCTAGCTGGCTGTTTTGCCTGTTAGTTGACGCAGTTTTTTCATTTTTTTGATGCTCTTTACTATTTGGTATGTTTTTGGAGTGGCTGGTACTGGTTGTTCCTTTCTATGTTTAGTGCCTCTTTCAGGAGCTCTTGTAAAGCAGGCCTGGTGGTGATGAAATCTCTGAGTACTTGCTTGTTTGCAAAGGATTTTATTTTTCCTTCACTTATGAAGCTTAGTTTGCCTGGATATGAAATTCTGGGTTGAAAGTTCTTTTCTTTAAGGATGTTGAATATTGGCCCCTACTCTCTTCTGGCTTGTAGGGTTTGTGATGAGAGATCTGCTGTGAGTCTGATAGGCTTCCCCTTATGGGTAACCTGACCTTTCTCTCTGGCTGCCCTTAGCATTTTCTCCTTCATTTCAACCCTGGTGAATCTAACAATTATGTGCCTTGGGGTTGCTCTTCTTGAGGAATATCTTTGTGGTGTTCTCTGTATTTCCTGGACTTGAATATTGGCCTGCCTTGCTAAGTCGGGGAAGTTTTCCTGGATAATATCCTGAAGAGTATTTTCCAGCTAGGATTCATTCTTTCCGTCACATTCAGGTACACCTATCAAACATAGATTAGGTTTTTTCACATAGTCTCATATTTCTTGGAGACTTTGTTCATTCCTTTTTACCCTTTTTTCTCTATTCTTGCCTTCTCATTTCATTTCATTGAGTTGATCTTCGACCTCTGATATCCTTTCTTCTGCTTAGTCAGTTCAGCTGTTGAAACTTGTGTATGCTTTGCGAAGTTCTCGTATTGTGTTTTTCAGCTCCGTCAGTTGACTTATATTCCTCTCTAAGTTGTTTATTCTCATTAGCATTTCGTCAAATCTTTTTTCAAAGTTCTTAGTTTCTTTGCATTGGGTTAGAACATGTTCTTTTAGCTCACAGAAGTTTCTTATTACCTACCTTCTGAAGCCTGATTCTGTCAGTTCATCACACTCATTCTCCATCCAGCCTTGTTCTCTTGCTGGTGAGGAGTTGTGATCCCTTGTAGGAGGAGGGGCATTCTGGTTTCAGGTGTTTTCATCCTTTTTGTGCTGGTTTCTTCTCATCTTTGTGGATTTATCCACCTGTCGTCTTTGTAGTTGTTGACTTTCAGATTGGGTCTCTGAGTGGACATCCAGTGGACATCCATCATGGACATTCATCCATGATGAAGTTATTTCCCTCTGTTTCTTAGTTTTCCTTCTGGCAGTCTGGCCCCTCTGTTGTAGGACTGCTGAGGTCCACTCCCGGCCCTGCTTGCCTGGGGATCACCTGCAGTGGCTGCAGAATAGTAAGAGTTGCTGCCAGTTTCTTCTTCTGGTATCTTTGTCCCAGAAGGATACCTGCCAGATGTCAGTCTGAGCTCTCCTTTATGAGGTGACTCTTTGGATATACGGGAGTCAGGGAGCTGCTTGAGGAGACAGTCTGTCCTTTATAGGAGCTCAAGTGCTGAGCTGTGAGCTCCGTTGTTCCTTCAGATTTGCTGGGCAGGTACGTTTAAGTCTGCTGCAGCAGAACTCATAAACCCCTCCCTTTTTTTTCCCCAGGTACTCTGTCCCAGGGAGTTAGGGCTTTATTTATGAGTTTCTGTTGCACTACTGCCTTTTTTCATGGCTGCCCTGCCGGGCCAGGAGGCAGCCTAGTCACTGTCTGCCTGCAGAGGCTTTGCTGAGCTGCTGTGGGCTCCGCCCAGCTGCTGTGTGAACTTCCCTGCAGTCCTGTTTATATGGGTGTAGTTAGAACTGCCTCAGCAATGGTGGCCCACCTCTGTAATGGTGGCCCGCCTGTGTAATGGCAGACTGCCTTGGCAATGGCGGGCTGCCTCAGCAATGGCAAACTACCTCTGTAGTGGTGGACTGCCTCGGTAATGGCGGATGCCCCTCCCCCGCAGAGCTGGCCCACCCCAGATTCAGCTGTGCTTGCTGTGAAACTCTCAATCCAGAGCGTTTCCGATTGCTGTTTCTTTGTGGGGGTGGGACTAACCGAGCCTGATCACCTGGCTCCCTGCCTCAGAGCCCCTTTTCTTTTTAGTTGAACTGTCGACTCTTGTCTCCCAGGTGTTCCAGTCGCCTGTTGAAAAGGTGCCAGGATCTGTGTGATTTCCTGTGTGGCGACCCACTGCGCCGGCTGAAACAGCTGCGCTGAGATTCATGGCGCTTTTTTGCCCAGGAATCTCCTGGCCTGGCTCCCTGTTTCAGTCCCCTTTTTAATCAGTTGAATGGGCGACTGTGTCTCCCAGGAGCTCCAATCGCCAGCTAAAACGGCACCCAGACCCATGTATTTTGAATGGAGAACCACTGCGCCAGGCTCCGGCAAAACAGCCAGGCCAGCCAAACAGCCATGCTGGTGTCTCGTGGGGCTCCTCCGCCTGGGAATCTCCTGGTCTGAGGGCAATAAAAATCCATCTGGAAATGCGGTGTCCACTCACCCTTTGCGCTTTTGCTGGGTACTACAATCCTGAGCTGCTCCTAATCAGCCATATTGGATCCCTCCCCAATCTTTGTATTTTTAGTAAAGATGGCGTTTCATCATGTTGGTTAGGGTGGTCTCGAACTCCTGACCTCAGGTGATCCACCTACCTCGGCCTCTCAAAGTGCCGGTATTACAGGCATGAGCCACCGCGCCCATCCAAGAATACTTTTCAACATAATACATGAAAGACTGAGGAATAAAGAAGAGTATTTCCCCAAAATCACTACGGTCATTTGCAGGTGGTATGTCTGCAGAGGCCAGTGTTTTGAATTCCATTGAAAATAAATTTTCCAGAAATAGTCTCATGCCTGCCATCTACTTCCTTTTTTTTTTTTTTGGTGGGGGGACAGTCTCACTTGCCCAGGTTGGAGTGCAGTAGTGCGATCTCAGCTCACTGCAACCTCCACCTCCCAGGTTCAAGTAATTCTTCCTGCCTCAGCCTCCTGAGTAGCTGGGATTACAGGCACCTGCCACCACACCTGGCTAATTTTTGTATTTTTGATAGAGATGGGTTTCACCATGTTGGCCAGGCCGCTCTTGAATTCCTGACCTCAGGGTGATTCTCCCACCTTGGCCTCCCAAAGTTCTGGGATTACAGGCATGAGCCACTGCGCCTGGCCACATCTACTTTCAAATTCTATTTTGATAGTCTGCCTAAGTATTTGGGAGGATTTGCTGATTGTGAGACATTGTGCTTAGTTCCTATGGGCTGTATACACAGACTACTAAAACATAGCTTCCCCTACCCCCTGCACGAAGAATTTTAGTCTCCTGAAGGATACAGATACGTCACTAAAACCTTGTAATGCCAGGAGGATGGTGTGTCATAAAAGGTACATTGAGAGTGACAAAGGTGTGTGGAAAATTCAGGAACTCTTTGTAACCTATGAATCAGTGAGTTTTGTGGACAACCTTTGAAGAAAGACTGGAAGGATAAATAGGAGTTTGATAGAAGCAGAAGGACCTTCGAAGCTGAGGAAAGCATCACCATGGAAGTGCCTGGCTGGTAACCTCAGGGGTAAGAAATAATGGGGTGACACCAGAGCACAGAGGCCGAGAGGAGCCCAAGTCTTTATTCTGTTTACTTAGTGGCAGATGCTTACTTACGTTCTATGTTTCAGAATTAGGACTCTGATGGCTTTTATGGAAGGGAGTGATGTGTTTGAACTTGTGCTTAAGAGAACCCTAGTGATAGTATAAAAGAGAATGAGGGATGCAAGATTTGGACATCGAAAGTTCAACTAAGCGACTGTTGCAGTAGCATGGATGAGGTGATGAAAAGGTTCAGCACGGTAAAAGCTGTGGTCGTATGCAAGCGTGGAAGTAGAATCAGCAAAACTTAGCAAGTTATCTGAATGTGTGGGGTGATGGAGAGGGAAGCACCAAAGATGAAAATTTCTAAACTGGTTGACTTAAAGGTGATGATCCCATTAACTTGGTTTGTAAACGGAGGAGGAGGAGCAGATTTGAAATGAGAAAGTTTAAAGTGCTTGCAGGACATCCATGTGGACATACATGTCTTAGCTTCATTAGAAAATTCAACATGTAGATTTTGAATGGAAGAATGATTGGAGATGTGTATTTGAAAGTTATTAGCAAAGATATGAGAGTTGAAACAAGAATGGCTGAAATCATTGAGAAAATGAAGAGAGACCTAAACTAGTATCTTGGGGGAATATCTATGTTTAAGGAATAGGCAGAAGAGATCGTAGACCAAGAAAGGTGAACGATCATCTCTGTTAACTAATCCTTAGATGACTGGGGATTTTCCATATTTCCATAGCATATCGAAATGCTAAGTATGATGTGCTTTATCTGTCCTAACAATGTAAAACATTTCTGTGGGGAACTCTTGTTTCACAGAATAATCTGTTTTTTAATCTACAAAACATTAGTATCAGGTTTTTTGAATTATGTGCTAGAAAATGAAGGAGTTTCAAAGAAAAAAAAAAACATTTAACTTTTCACAGAAGCTCTGAGGTTATTGGCAATATATCCTTAAATGATTTTTACACTTTTTCTAAATCTAGATACCAAAGAGGATCCCTCATTGAAGGATGTTGAAGATACTATGCTTGAGACCATTGCTCTTTGCCAGAGAAATTCACATAATTTGAACCAGCAGCAACGTGAGGTAGGAGGATGACTGTTTAGGCATTTAGAAGCCTGTACTTGTCTGAAAACTTGGAATCAATTCTGTTTCCATTGCCCTGTCAGCCACCTGGGTTTAATTCAAGTGGATTTTAATCACTTCTTAGTGTTCCCAGGAGTAGAAGACTCCTGGAGTTATTATAAAGAATGCCTGGCTTCTTTGTTCTCACCAAAGGCTTTCTATTCATGGTTTGGCTGTTCTATAAAGCTTAAGCCATGAATACTAGATGTGCCTGTTCTTTGGACTCAGATTTTGTGTATTCCATGTAGTGGTACCAGAGATAGGTCATCATTTATCATTGTCTCTATTCCCTGTGGTGAAAGTGAGCATGAAGAACTGGAGGAAAGTCCTCAAGGGCTGCAGAAAAAGCTGAAAAAAGGTTAAAGAAGGCTATAGTGTAGTAATTCTCAACCTTGGTTGCACAGAAGAGTCACCTGGGGAGCTTTGAACAATTCCAGTACTCAAGCTGCACCCCAGATCAATTAATTAAAGTCTCTGGGGATGGGACCCAGTCACCGCTATGTTTTAAAGCTCCCTTCATGATTCCAGTGTACAGCCAAGGTTGGAACCATTGCCGTCACAGATCCCAGGCAGCACAAAAGAAGAAAACAAGGCTGAAGGAGGTATTGTTGAGCAGCAGGTGCAGGTGGGAGTTACAGCAGCGAAGCAGCGACTAAGGGGGCGAGATGAGATTTGATAGTTAAGTTCTGCAGTAGTTTTAAGAAGTAAAGTATCACGATATGGCTTAACTCTTTGCCTGCTCTTCCATGGCTCAGGCCTCTAACTTGACACTCTCTGGCCTCTTTGTAATGCCTGGGTTTTTGAAATGGGAAACAGGTTAATTATATATCCATATTTAGCCATGCATATTACAATGAAAATAACAAATCATGGCATATTTTCTGTTCTTCTGAGATAAGTAAATTTCTCCTTTAAGTTTTTGTCCAGAAGTTTTCAAGGCCATAAATTATGAAAACTCTTTAGAATGTAAATTGTGTATAACAAGCATATTTACATATTGTGATTGCTTTTCTTCATTATAAGAAACTTTCTCTGAAATGATACATACTCATCATTTTAAAAATCATGAAATACAGAAAGTTATGCAGAAGAATGGTTTTTTTTTTAGTTAAAATATATTCATCCCATCACTCAGAAGTAACCGTCATTCTCATCTGGTGAACATCACTAGATATTTTCTGTATGCCTAGGTTGATATAATTTTAGTAAAATTGCATCAAATAATGCTTGCTTTTAAAAATATAGTACTCAAAAAATATATGTATAGTACTCAGCTTCCCATAGGAAGCTTATGTAAAACTAAAGAATGTTCTCAATTGATCGGTAATAATTATACATATTCATGGAATTCATGTGATATTTTGATGCATGCATACAATGTGTAATGGTCGAATCAGGTTACTTAGGATATCCGTGGCCTGAAACATTTATCATTTCTTTGTGTTGGGAACACTTCTAGTCTTCTAGCTGTTTTGAAATATGCAGTAAATTATTTAGTGTAGTCACCATACTGTTTTGTTGAACATTAGAACTTATTAACATTCTGTCCAGGTGTATGCTTGTACGCATTGACAAATCTCTCCTCATTCTCCCACCCATCCTTGAGAGTTTCTGGTCATCATTCTACTCTATTCCTCCATGAGATCAACTTTTTTAGCTCCCTACCTATAAGTGAGAACATGAAATATTTGTCTTTCTGTGCTTGGCTTACTTTACATGACATATGACCTCTCCTTCCATCCTCGCTGTGTTAGGATTTCATCCTTTTTTATGGCCAAATACTATTCTTTTGCGTATACTTACTACATTTTCTTTATCCATGCATCCATTGATTGAAAGGTTGATTCCATATTTTGACTATTGTGAATTAGAACTACAGTGCAAGTGCCCCTTGGATATACTGATTATAGTATATTTCCTTTAGATAAACACCCAGTAGTGGGATTGCTGAATTATATTGTAGCTCTATTTTTAGTTTCTTCAGGAACCCCCATACTGTTTTCCAAAATGGCTGTACTAATTTACATTCTCACTAACCGTGTACAAGGCTTTCCTTTTCTCCACATCCTCAGCATGACTTATCTCTGATCTTTTCTATCATAGCTGTTCTAAGAAGTGTGACATGATATCTCATGGTGATTTAAATTTGCGTTTTCCTGATGGTTAGTGATGTTGGAACATTTTTTTCATGTACCTGTTAGCCAGTGGTATGGTTAGACATATGTTGATCTTTTGAGAAATGTCTGTTCATATTCTTTGCTCACTTTTTAATTGGATTATTTGGTTCTTTTTGCTACTGAGTTGAGTTCTTTATATATTCTAAATATTAGTCCCTTGTCAGATGACTAGTTTGCAAATAGTATCTCTCATTATACATGTTGTCTCTTCACTCTTTGGATCATTTCCTTTCTGTGCAGAAGCTTTCTAGTTTAACATAGTACTATTTGTCTATTTTGGATTTTTTTTCTATTTGATTTTTGTTTTTGTTACCTATGATTTTGAAGTGTTAGCTGTAAAATCTTTGCCTAGACCAGTATCCTAAAGAATTTCCCCTATGTGTTCTTCCAGTAGTTTTATGTATGTGGGCTTTACATTTAAGCATTTAATCTATGCTGAGTTGGTTTTATATATTGTGAGAGATAGGAGTCTATACATTCTTTGCATATGGATATCCAGTTTACCCAACACCATTTATTGAAGAGGGTATCTTTTCCCTGACGTATATTATTGGCTCCTTTGTGAAAAATCAGCTATAAATATGTGGATTTATTTCTGGGTTCTCTGTTCTATACCACTGGTCCATGTGTCTGTACACACAGTTCTATGCTGTTTTGGTTATTACAGCTTTGTAATATATTTTCACCTCAGGTAGTATGATGCCTATAGATTTATCCTTTTTGTTTAGAATTACTTCGGCTATTTGGGATCCTTTGTAATTCCATATGAATTTTAAGATTGTTTTTTTCTATTTCTGTGGAAAATGTTGGTATTTTGATAGGGATTGCATTGAATCTACACATTGCTTGGGATAGTATTGTCATTTTAACTTTATTCTTCTGATCCATGAGCATAGGATGTCTTTTTATTTGTGTATATTGTTTCTTTCATCAGAGTTTTGTAGTTTTCCTTCTAGAGGTCTTTCAACTCCTTAGTTAAATGTATTCCTACGTGTTACGTTTTATTTTTGTAGCACTTGTAAATGAGATTGCTTTCTTGACTTCTTTTTCAGATAGTTTGTTATTGGTATGTAGAAATGCTACTGATTGTTGAATGTTGATTTTTGAGTCCAGCAACTTCACTGAATTCATTTATCAGTTCTAACAGTTTCTTCGTGGAGTCTTTAGGTTTTCGTATATATGAGATAATGTCATTTTCAAATAAGGACAATTTGATTTCTTCTTTTCCAATTTGGATGCCTTTTGTTTCTGCCTCTTGCCTTATTGCTCTGGCTAGGATTTCCAATACTGTGTTGAATAACAGTGGCAAAAGTGGGCATCATTGTCTTGTTCATAGAAAAAAGGCTTTCAGCTTTTTCCCATTCGGTATGGTATTAGAGTTTGTTATGTATGGCCTTTGTTATGTTAAGGTGTGTTCTTTCTCTGCCTAATTTATTAAGATTTGTGTTATGAAGAGATGTTGAATTTTGTCCGGTGCTTTTTCTGCATTGATTGAAATGATCGTATGGTTTTTGTTCTTCATTCTGTTGATGTGATGTATCATATTTATTTATTGACATATGTTGAATCATCCTTGCGTTTCTAGGATAAATCACACTTAATCATGGTGTATTACAGTTGACCATTGAACAACACAAGGGATAGGGGTGCCAACCTCCTTGCAGCTGAAAATTTGCATATACCTTTGTCATCCTTCCTCATTCCCCTCTTTATTCATTCATGTCTGTTCCCATCATTATGTCCATGTGTACCCAGTGTTTAGCTCCCATCGTAGTTATGTGTATATGTGTATAATTATGCCACATTTCCATTTTTATGATCGGTATGATGCCCTGCCAATAAGGAAATTCCCGTGGACTCATACTTGCTTCCTACTCTTCCCTTCACATACCTACTAATTTTAACTAATCACAGTGTTTTACCTCATTAAGGTTTATAGCACATTCTTTTCTGTATCCATAATTTCCATAGTTGTTGAGTCTTTATTTAGGTCGATTTACTACCTAAATTACTGCCAGGTTTTTTTTTATTCCTAAATTTTTGTTTCTATTCATCTTTTGATGGCAGTCTGTATTTGGACTTTTCGTTCGTTTGTTTTTTCATTTAACTTGCTGTTTTTTCTCCCCAACTTTTATTTTAGAATCAGGGAGTACATGACTTTTGGTTTTGTCTCTGCCAGGTTTTTGGTATCGGAATGATGCTGGCCTTTGTTACCTAGATACATTGCATGGTGTTGAGATTTGGAGTAGGAGTGAATGATCTGTCTCCCAGGTGGGAAGCATAGTACCCAACAAGTAGTTTTTATTCAGCTCTCATCCTCCTCCTTCCTTCTTATATTCCCAGTGTCTATTGTTCTCATTTTTATGACCATATATCCAGTGTTTAGCTCCCACTTATGAATGAGAACGTGGTATTTGGTTTTTTGTTTCTGTGTTTGCTTAGGATAATGGCCTCCAGCTCCATCTATGCTGCTGCAAAGGACGTGATTTCATTCTTTTTATGGCTGCATAGTATTCCGCAATGTATATGTAAGACATTTTCTTTATCCAGTCCACTGCTGATTGGGATCTGCTTGATTCCATGTCTTTGCTATTGTGAATACTACTGCAGTGCACATATAGGTGCATGTATCTTTTTGATAGAATGACTTCTTTTCCTTTGGATATATTCCAAATGATGGGATTGCTGGGTCAAATGGTAGTTCAGCTCTCAGTTGTTTTGAGAAATCTCCAAACAGCTTTCCACAGTAGTTGAACTAATTTACATTCCTCCTGACACTATGTATAAGTGATCCCTTTCCTCTGCAGAGTTGTTAATGTCCACTATTTTTTGACTTTTTAGCAAAAGCCATTCTCACTGGTGTGAAATAGTATCTTGTTGGTTTGCGTTTCTCTGATGATAGTGATGGGTAGCATTTTTCCCCGATGTTTATTGACCACTGTATGTCTTCTTTTAAATGTCTGTTAATGTCCTTTACCCACTTTGTAATGAGGTTATTTGTTTTCTGCTTGTTGATATAAGTTCCTTATAGATTCTAGATATTAGACATTTGTCAGGTGCATAGTTTGTGAATATTTTCTCTCATTCTCTAGGTTGTGTGTTTACTCCATTGATAGTTTCTCTTGCTGTGCAGAAGCTCTTTAGTTTAATTAGGTCTCATTTTTCAATTTTTGTTTTTGTTGCAATTTCTTTTGAGGACTTAGTCGTAAATTCGTTATGAAGCCGATATTGAGAAAAATATTTCCTAGGTTTTGTTTTTGTTTTTGTTTTTGTTTTTGTTTTTTTTTTTTGTGAGGCAGGATCTTGCTCTGTCACCCAGGCTGGAGAGCAGTGGTGTAATTGACCTCCCAGGATCAAGCAATCTTCCCACCTCAGTTTCCCAAATAACAGTAGCTGGGACTACAGGCACACACCACCACACCCTGCTAACTTTTGTGTTTTTGTAGAAACAGGGTCTCTCCATGCTACCCAGGCTGATCTTGAATTCCTGGAATCAAACAGTGTGCCCACTTTGGCCTCCCAAAGTGCTGTGGAGTATAGTGCACACCAGCAGGGGTGGCGTGGGAGCATCTTCATGGGGGCAGGGCAGCAGTGGGTTCATTTTTTATAATAAAGATGTTTCCTAAGGCTTAGGAAGAACAGAGAATTTAGAGTCAGGTAATTGACTGGCTGTGTGATCTTTGAAAAATGACTTAACTTCAGTGAGCCTCCATTTCATATCTCCAGTGAGGATAATACCTACTGTATAAGTTTTTATGAAATTGAAATGCAAAAATGTAAATGTGAAGTTTTAATAGTGATTACCATAATATAAATAAATGATAGATCTTTTTTTACCTCTTGACATGGTTGATCATGTTAACTGATACAGTTTTAACTTCTGTTTCCTGGTCTGTGATGACTTAGGAAATATAAGATAATGCTTGATATAAAAAAACTTTGGATAACCTTTACTTATTTTTCTTGCTTGACATAGATAAAGAAAATGGGGTGGGGGACAGCTAGCGGGGGTGCTTATTTCTTTATGCAGCAATAGGGTTATTTTAAACTTTGTCAGTGATAAATTTTTAATAGAATAGATAAGAATCTAGCAGGAAGCTCTTTCCCGGCTTCTTTGAACCTGCCCTTTCCTGAGACACGTCAGATTTCAGTTCCAAGGCCTAGACTGACTTAACTGTGGCCCCCTTATGTTTCCTAAGGCTTTGTGGTAAAAGATGAAGTTGTTCTAGCTGTGGTTTCCACTTTTTATTGTCTCTTTTTTCCCCAAATATTTCCATTTTTATTTTTCTAATTTTTACCAACAAATGTGAGAAGTACCTTTCATCCTGTAAAACATTATGCTGATGTTAGTTATTCTTTTGTTTTTCATCGTTTTCTTTGACCACCTGTATTTTTCTTTGATTTTCTCTGACATCGTAGGCACTTTGGTTTCCATTACTGGAGGCAATGATGGCCCCTCAGAAGCTGTCCAGTTCAGCTGTCCCTCATCTACACTCTGAAGGTGAGTTCTTCAGAATTAAATGACTGAGTCCACCTAGATCATCAATCCAGTATTTGCAGAAACGACCAGTATAATATCCTTTTCCAATAGCATATTCTTAGGATTTTCCTTAATGAAACCATATAGGATAGGTGATCTCAGCTTTCATGTTTCTTTCGGTTGTTCCACTTACATAATTTATCTTAAATAATTGTAGTCTTTGTAACTTATCAACAGTGAAGTTTAAATTATCAAATAGGCCTTGGTTAGCTGTTTCTGAGAAGCTATATAAATCCACTGTTTTCCACAGACTTACGGGAAAACCTGAAAACTCTTATTTTAAACTAACCATAATACTAATGTTTTGTTACAACAGCTCTGAAATCTTTGACCATGCAAGTTTTAAACAGCATGGCAGCGTTTATTGCCCTGCCATCAATCTTGCAAAGAATCTTACAGGTGAGTTAAAAGGGGTGAATATTAAATATTGATTTCAACTAACATTTTAATTATATATAAATAACAGCCAACTGGGCTGATGCTCAAATGGATCTCAAGCGTAATGCAACTAATTTTGGCAATAGCTAAATATCTAGCTTCTGACCCTCATTCTTGAGTATTTTCTGTCAGTTTATTGATATGACTTTGCCTGACATAAGCTTGTGACTTTCAGTTAGGGTGTGCAGCCTTCAGATATTCGGTGTTACCTTTGGATTCAGATACACAAGTTTCTTACTGGTTTGCTAACTGGAAGGGAGTTACCATTTCTCTCCAGCTGAAAAAGATAATCTAAAAATTAATACAGGAATTTCCCAAGCATTGGTTGTTATTTAGACTTTCTAACTCATCCTAAAATTATTTTTGTCTTGAATACTCATCCTTGACTCTAAATTCTAGCTGGCTTTGTGTCCAAAGCTTTTGTAGGAAGCATGATTTCAGCTTGTTTCTTTCAGCAAAAAGACCTGAACCTTCCACTTCATCAAAAGAGAACACTCAAAATACTTCAAGATATGTTTTTAGAAAAAAGCCTCTGAGCATTCTTGGGGAAACAACAGGAATTATACTTAGAATCTATTTTGCCTTTCCTCACTGTATTCGGTATAGGCACGCATGTACATGCACACACATACACACACATACATACACACATGCACACACATACACGCACATACACACACATACACACACACACACACACACACGCAAAGCAAACAGTAATACAATGCCATTAGACCTTGTAATTGTCAAATGATTTTTATTCAATGAAGAATGTTCCTATCAGCTCTCTTTCAAGACTCACCAAGCTCTACTTCCCATCTGATATTAAGCTTCTGGGGCTTTTCTGATAAAGAGGACTACATCCTGTAGTCTTTGTCATTACACGATCTACCGTCATTTAGAATACATTTTTACATGTGTTATTTCATTTGATCTTAGTAATTATTATGTGTTGAATAATTCTTTGATATAGACTGTCTCCGTAAGGGCAGGAATACTTTTCTAAGTAAGTTAGAAGAAATGAAATCCTAAAGCCAGATGGATTCTCTCTGTTACACATTTTGCCTCACATTGAGCTTTAACCACACATTATATGTAAATTATACCATAAACATGTTTTTCTCTTGGCAAAAACTTGATTTTTAAAACTTTTTATATTTCAAGACTTTGGAATGTAGTCTCGATATTTGAAAATCTTCACTTTATTTTGAGTTATACTGGCATTCATTATAATTTTTTCTTATCATTTTCTACTTTCAGTGGTTGTTAACTCACTAATCAAGAAGATATGCTATTTCTGAAATTCCTCATTTGCATGTTTGTGATTACTGTAATTAAGCTACAGTATATTTGTACATAGATTTTTATTTTTCAAAGTGCTTTCACAGTCACCATTTCATTTGAACCCCACAGCCATCTCTCGAGGTAGGTAGGGCTACTATAAGCATTTCTGCTGAAGAAAGAGGAAACCGAAGTGTCGAGAAGTTGAGTTCTTAGCCTATCATTAGTGGCAGAACCTGGACCGCCCCCTACGTCTCTCACTTCCTAATTCATGTTCTTGTTTATTACTTCATGTGAGCTTTTTTTATTTATGTCCCTGGTCTTTTGAGGAGTTAATTATTAACTAAATATATTAATTATATGTTATGCTGTTTAGATGAAAGGCATAGTTCTTAACCCGGAAGAACTCTTATTTAAGAGACAAAAAATGTTGTGATTCAACTCTTCATAGGGCTCTACGCAAGTAATAGTGGCCACCTTTAGGATTATCTGCTCTGCCTCCACATAGGGTGATTGCCATGCCTACATTTCTGCACTTAATCTGCATAAGAGCAGGGACAGCCATGAGAAAGTGACCCTGCCTCCTGGTTCCAGCCGAATGACTCAGGGTGGGCAGATGACCTAAACGAGTCCAATCAATGTGCTTTCCAGGAAATTTGAGAATTGTACTTGGAAAAGACCTATAAGTCTCTCTTTAGGTCTCTGTATTACATCAAGTACAAATTTCAGGAGCTGACAGTTCCTGTTTTTCCATTACATGGACTAGAATAGTGAAAAAGCATAATCTGTAGAGAGAAGGATACAAATGTAGCAGACACATAAAGCGACACCCAGACGGATAAAATGCGTGAAGAGGGTTCAAGACATGTAAACCGGGAGAGGAGACGATGTGGGGAGAAAAAGCTGAGGGCATTGGAGTCCCCCATTGTGACTCTTTAGACTTACCTGCTCCTCTTCTTGGAATGAAATACCGTAGCATTTTTATAATTAACTTTTTTGAGTAAGTTAGATTGAGTTGTATTTATGACTATATATAGCCAAGGAGTACCAATAAAGGGTATACCTGAAACAGACTAGGGAATTCAGAAAGATGTCCTGGAAGAGGAGATGTCTGAGCTGATTCTTAAATGAGTCTGAAGAAATCAAGGAAAGAAAGGAGGTAGGGTTATTCTATATACAGAAAGACTTTGAGGTGAAAGCATGGTACATTTGGGGAGTTACGAGTATTTTAAGAGTGCTCAGAACATAGGATAAGAATAAAGAAAAATCACAGAGCTGAAGTCTGAGAGAGAGGCAGGGACTGTGTCTTTAATTGCTTTGGAATTCATGATAAGGAGTTTGGATTTTATTCTAAAATCAATTGTCATCAAGATTTTAAACAGAGGAATAATAGAGTGAGGTTTTTCTTTAGAAAGATCACTTATCCTGCATTATACAGGATAGATTGGAAGGGATTAAAACAGAAGATATAGAGTACGTAGAACATAGTAGGGTTATGTATTGTTATATATATAGGGTTATATATTGTTACATACATAATTAATTAGATTATATAGAATGGTGAGGAGAAGATGAATTTGGAAATTATTTAGGTGATAGAAACCACGAGACTTTTACTATTTATATTAGGGGGACACAAAAAGAACCTAGCAACCAACCTGGGCAACATAATGAGGCCTTGTCTCTCTGTACACACACACACACACACACACACACACACACAATTTTGGGCATGGTGGCATATGCCTCTAGTCCTCAGGAGGCTGAGGTGGGAGATCACTTGAGCCCAAAAGAGTGAGGCTGCAATGAGCCATGACCATACCACTGCACTCCAGCCTGCATGATAGAGTGAGCCACTGTCTTAATTTCAGGTTCATATGGCTAACATGAACAGTGGGTAAAACCAAGACTGGAGTTTATAGGAAAGTTTATAGGAAGAGGTAAGAAGTGAAGATGTAGAATTGGAAGTCATCAACATAGAAATGGTAGTGAAATTCTTAAAACTAGGTGAGCTTGATGAGTAAATGAATGAGCAAGGAAAGCAACGACAAAGCTGGCATTTTAGGGAGCGTCTTAGAGTCAGGTCTATTTACCTGATTTTTCTTTCCCATTAGAATCTAAGGACCTTGAGAGAGAAAACTCTTCCTAGTGCTCTATTGCCATCAACTAGCCCAGAGGCACCTGACATATAATAAGTACTCAATAAATATTTCTAGGGTGAATTAAAATCAAGGATGGAGGAATCTGACTTCTGGCCAGGGTGGAGTAACAGAGACTGTATTTGCCCTCCTGCTTGAAACAACCCAAAACTGGACAAAATACATGAAATAGTAGTTGTCAAATAGTGACTACCATGTAGTAATGGACAGTGATTCCTCAGAGACAAGAAATAAAATGTGCCCTGTGTTTACAGCAGCTTAATGTCTTGACAGAGTTTCTAGGCAATAGTTCAGAAAAGGGGATCACAAGCAGTTTTTGACATACTCGTTGATTTGAGGAGATGGAACTAAGAGTCAAGAGGCACTAACATGGAAAACTCTTGCAGGGAAAGTACCGGGAAAGAGCTACAAAAAGAACTCTAGAGATGTGAGGAAGGTCCCCTCAAATATCAGCACGTGTGTATGAGGAAGCCACCCAGGCCAGGAAAGAGCCACCTGGAAAGATTTGAGAGAACAGTACTCACACTCACTGAAGGCCAAGACTGTGTGCCCTTCCTTCCTGCGAGACTAGAAAACCTTGTGGTTTACAGGATATTGAGTAGAGTTTGCAGAATACTCAATAGTAGGAAACACCCTTAAATGGCTTCAGTTGTGTCTTACAGATCTTGAAAACAAGACCTGAAAATATTAAGCTGTCTCCAGATAACTTAAAAGCATCCCAGGTCAAAGCTTAAAGATACCGCTAGTCATACAAAATTCCCCAGGACTCAGCAGTAAAATGTGTAGTGTCTGATATTCAGTCCAAATGTATCCCATATGCAGAGAAGTTGGAAAATGAAACCAAGATATTGCATGGGTATAAGAATTAGCAGACAAAGAAATCCAAACAGAAGAAAAGATGAGTGAGCTTGAAGACATAGCGATATGGATTATCCAAAATGAAACATGTAAGGAAAAATGAATCAGAAAAAAACAGAGTATCAGCGAGCTGTGGCACCACTTCAAGCAACCCAATATTTGCATACTTGGAGTCCTGAAAAGGGAGTCAGAACAGAAAAAAACTGTTGAAGGAATAATGATTGAAACTTATCGGCATACAGATCAGTGAAACCCAAACTCAAGAACCATGAAGAGGCCAGGTGTGGTACTCACACCTGCAGTCCAAGCACTTTAGGAGGCCAAAGTGGGAGAATCTGAGGCCAGAATTGCTAAATTGCCAACTTAGGCAATATAGCAAGACCCCATCTCTACAAAAAATAAATAGTAATAATAATAATTAGCTGAGTGTGGTGGCGTGTGCCTATAGTTCTAGCTACTCAGGAGGCTGAGGCCGGGGAGGATTGCTCGACCCCAGGAGTTCGAGGTTACAGTGAGCTGTGATCATACCACTGCAGTCTAGCCTGGGTAACAGAGCAAGACCTTGTCCATATTTAAAAAAAAAAAAATGAAGAAAATGACAACAAAGCTTATCATAATTGCTCAAAACTAGATAAATAGAAAAGCTTAAAAGCAGGTGAGGGCATGGGGAGTAAAGGAAGAAAATAAGGATGACAGCAGATTTTTTTCTGAGTACTCTTAACCATGTTGACCTAGTTGACATTTATATATGAATTAATAACAAAATACACATTCTTCTCAAATATATGTGGAACATTTATGAAGAGAGACCGTATTCTGAGCTGTAAAACAAGAATTCAAGTGAAAAACGAAACACTCTATGATCAAAGTAGAGTTAAATTGGAAATCAAAAAAGATAACAGGAAAAATCTCCCAAATATTTGGAAACAAACATATTTGTAAGTAACACACGGATCAAAGAAGTAACTAAAAGAGAAAAAGTACTTTTAACTGAATCACAATGAAAAAATAACATATCAGAGTTTGCAGATAGCCACTTAAGCAATGCTTATGGGAAATGTATAGCCCTAAACACCTATGCTAGAAAGGAAAAAGGCCTCAAGTCAGTGACTCTAGCTTCCACCTTAGAAAACTAGAAAAAGAGAAGCAACTAGAAAAAGAGAAGCAACTTTATGCCAGTAAATCTGACAACTTAGATGAAAGGTACAAATTTCCTGAGAGATATGAACTACCATGTTACTGAAGAATAAATGAATTTTATAATCATATATCTTTATGAGATTGAATATGTGGTGAAAAATCTTTCTACAAAGAAATCCCCAGGTTCAAATGGCTTCACTGGTTAGTTTTACCAACATTTAATGGAAGAATAGACCAAATCTATGCACTGCAGAAAACTGAAAAGGAGTGAATACTTCACAACTCATTCTTTGAAGCCAGCACTACCCTGATACCAAAACCAAAGACATTACAAGAAAAAATACAGACTAGTATCCCTCATGATATAGATACAAAAATTCTTAAAATTCTTGACAGAATGTTAGCAAAATGAATCCAACATTAAAAAGGATAAAACAGTATGCCCAAGTGGGGTTTATCCTAGGAATGTGAGGTTTAACATCCAAAAATTAATTAATATAATTCACCATATTAACAGTCTTTAAAAAAAGACCATTTGATCAACTCAAGACACATAGAAAAAGAATTTTATAAAACTCAACATCCATTTATAAATAAAAGCTCTCAGGAAATTAGGAGTAGAAGGAAACTTTCTCAACATGATAAAAGAGAATCTAGAAAACTCTACAGCTATCATCATACTTAACTGTAAAACACAGTGCTTTTTCCCTAAGATCAGGAACAAGACAAGAATATCTGTTTTCATTCTCCTCACCATTGTACTGGAGATTATAGCCAATACAGGAAGGCAACAAAAAGAAATAAAGGCATTCAGATTGGAAAGAAAGTGGTATAATTGTCTTTAGTTTTAGACAACCTGATTTTTTTTGTGGGAAATCCAGTGGAATCCACAAAAAAACCTACTGAAAATAGTGAGTGAGTTTAACAGGGTTGCAGAATAAAGCATTAATATATGAAAATCAATTTTATTTCTGTATAGTAATAACAGAAGATTAGACTGGCATCCAAACATGAAATGCAGATAAATGTGACAAAAGACATAGAAAACCTGTGCTCTAGACATTCCAAAACATCACTGAGAGAAATTAAAGAAGACCTGCATAAGTGGAGAAGTATACCTTGTTCATGACTCAGGAGACTCAATCTTAATAAGATATCAGATCCTCCCACATTAAATTATAGATTCATCATAATCTCATTCAAAATCTCAGCAGGCAAATTTGTAGAAATTAGCAAATCAATTCCAGAAATTCGAAGGAAAATGCTGAGTACCTCAACAACCAATAAACTTTGAAATAGAACAACGAAGTAGGATTATTAATGCTACCTGATTTTAACACTTGTAATTATGCTACAGTTATCAAGACTGTATGATATTGTAAGGTAAGAGGATTGATAGAATAGAAATTTCAGAAGTATATCCACGCAGATATGGACAGATACGCCAAAGCAATTCAGGATGGTCTTTTCAGCACATAGTGCTGGAACATCTGAGTAACCATGTTTCCCCTTACCATATACACAATATTTTAAAATCCACTCAAGACGGATCATAGACATAAATGTAAATTTAAAACACTATGTGTAAGAAAAGATAAGGGAAAATCTTTGTTGCCTTGGTCCATGCCATTTCTTAGCTGTGGCATTCATGATCCATAAAAGAAGAAATTAGTAAATTAGATTTCCTCAAAATTAAAAACTTCCATTCTTCAAAAGACTCTGTTAAGTGAATGAGAAGGCACGTCACAGACTGGGAGTATTTGCAAATTATATATCTGATGAAAGACTTGGGTGTAGAATATGTAAGAACTCTCAAAACCCAGTAAGAAAATGAGCAATTCAATTGAAAGTAGGCATATAGATAGGAGGAATAAGTTCTAGTATTGAGTAGTACAGAAGGGAGATCTATTTAACAGTAATTTATTATATATATCAAAAAATTAGATTTGTAATGTTCCCAACATGGGAAAAAAGATAAATGTTTCAGGTGATGGCTGTCCCAGCTAACCTGATTTAATCATTACATTATACACATACATTGTAATGATTGTGATATTATATACAGATATCAAAATATCACATGTACCCCCAAAATATATCAGACTATCATATGTCAGTAAAAAATGGGCATAAAGTTTGAGCAGACACTACGAAAGAAGGGATACAATGATAAATGTGTGATGGAAAACGTTTACATGAAAAAATACTCAGCATCATCACTCATTAGGGAAACCGCAATAAGATACCACCACCTACAGATTAGAATGGCTCAAATTGAAGAGACTAACTATACCAAATGCTGGCAAGGATGTGGAGAAACTGGGACTTTCATACACTTACATTGCACTGGGAGTAGAAAATGGTACAACCACTTTGGTAAACAGTTGGACCATTTTTTAAAAGTTCACATAAACTTACCATATGACCCAGCCATTAAACTCCTAGATATTTACTCGAGAGAGAGAGATAAAAGCATATACAAAGTCTTATACACAAATGTTTATAGCTTGTTCATATGTAATAGCCAACAACTAGAAACAACCCAAGTGTCCCTTAACAGGTAAATGGAAACGCATCTTACAGTATACCCTACCATGGAATACTGCTTATAAATAAAAAGAAATCCCTGTTGATACACACTGTGTTGTAGCTCGGGTTGCTGTAACAGAGTACCATAGAGTGAACGGCTTAGACAGCAGACATTTATTCTCACAGTTCTGGGGGCTGGTCATCTTAAGATCAGGTGCCGGCGTGGTCAGGCATTGGTGAGCCCCCTCCTGTGATTCACAGATAGCCATCTGCCTTTTTACTGTACCGCTACATGGTGATTGGGGATGGTGAGGGGAGAGAGGAAGAAAGCGCTCTCCTGTCTCTTCTTATTAGGTCACTAACTCACCATGACTCCACTCTCCTGACCTAATTACCTCCCAAAGACCCCATCTCCCAGTACCACCATTTTGGGAACTAAGTCCTTCGACACAGGAATTTGGGGAGCGGGACACAGACATCCATCCAGTCCATAGCACACTGCAGTGGAGATGATCTCAGAAGTACTATGCCGAGTGAAAGAAACCAGGCCAAGAAAGAATGCATACCGTATGGTTCCGTTTATGTGGAAGTCTAGAAAATGCAAAGTATTCTATAATGTCGATTGAAAGCTGAATAGTGGTTGTCTGGGGGTGAGGGTGAGATGATACAGGTTCAAGGTAGACGTGAGAAGGGATTGCTACGGGACGTGACATTTTGGAGAATGATGGATATATTCATTATCTTGATTGTGGTGATAGTTTCACAAGTATTTACTTATATAAAAATTAACCAAAATCCATGTCAATTGACCTTTATAAAGCTATTTTGTTTTAAAAGTCGACAATGAAGTTACAGTTAAACCTACAAGCGTTCATTTTTCCCGCTTGCTAAGCTCCCCATTGAAAAGACAGCAGCGGCATTAAAATGACACACGAAAGAACGTACCAACACATGAGAGATTTCAAGAAATACCGGGAAGACAGAAGAGCAGCCACTGAGTTAGCAAAGCAGAGGACACCGTAACCTAGTCTTTCATTAGTTATACTGACAAGGAGCTAGCTGATTCTCTCATCCCAACTCGTGAGAGCTGAGAACTCAGAAGATGAGATGAGGTGTGAATGTGTTTCAAGTCTGTATATAAGTGTATAGTCCCCCAGGTTCCTTTCCCACCCTCCCAGATTATTACCCCAGCTACAGACCTGAGAAGCCATTGGTCTGTTAGCAAGGGAAATTGAACTACAGAGGTTCTAGACTCAGACACAAGGAGCGGGAAGTAAAACACAGAGCTGAAAATGAGGATTCAGGGAAAGTCTGCTGATAGGATTCCCCCTGCTCCTCTTCTCCTTCCGGCAGCCATCAGATGCACTCACTTCCCAAGAAGGAGACAGAGGTTCATTTTCTGGAGACACTGAATGATCTGAGAGGAATAAACCCTAAACAGATTTGATGTTTCAGGTTTTCCTCAAGAAAAAGGCTGGCTAGCTGCCCTGTCACTCTACGTGGAATTGCATCAGTCAGCAAGCCTCAGTTATACAACCAGGCCTTTCATTCAGGTTTAGTATTTTTATTATTAATTTCTAGAGCAGTATTAGATGTACAGAGAAATTGAACAGAAAGTACAGAGAATTCCCTTTTACCCCTTCTCCCTCTCACACACAGTTTTGCCTACTGTTACCATCTTTGTATTAGTGTGGTGTATTTGTTACAATTGGCTAATTAATATTGATACATTATAATTATTAACTAAAGCCCATAGTTTACATTAGGTATCACCCTTTGTGTTGTACAGTTGTATGGATTTTTGACGAATGTATGATGTCCTGTATCTACCATTATTATATCCTACACTGCCCTAAAAGTCCCCTGTGCTCCACCTATTCATCCTCCTCCCTACCCTAATGCTCTGGCAACCAATAATTTTTTTTTCTTTCTTTTTGTTTTTTTGAGACAGAGTTGCCCAGACTGGAGCGCACTGGCATGATCTCTGCTCACTGCAACCTCCACCTTCCAGATTCAAGAGATTCTCATGCCTCAGCCTCCCGAATGGCTGGGATTGCAGGCATGCACCACCGCGCCCAGCTAATTTTTGTATTTTTAGTAGAGATGGGGTTTCGCCGTGTTGACCAGGCTGGTCTTGAACTCCTGGCCTCAAGTGATCTGCCCACCTTTGCCTCCCAAAGTGTTGGGATTACAGGTGCGAACCACCATGCCCGGCCCAATGATTTTTTTTTTTTTAACTGTTCCTATAATTTTGCCTCTCCAGAATGTCATGTGGCTGGAGTCATAGAGGGCGTAGTCTTTTCATACTGGCATTTTTCACTGAGCAATATGCACTTCATGTTCTTCCATGTGTTTTTGGGGCTTGATAGCTCATTTCTTAATATCTCCGTGTATTCCATCGTGTGGGTGTCCCACAGTTTTGTCTATCGATACACCCATCAAAAAACATCTTGATTGCCTTCCAGTTCTGACAGTTTTCAGTAAAGCAGCTGTGAACATTCAAGCTTTTGTGTCGACTCAAGTTTTAGACTCATTTGGGTAAATGCCTAGGAATGTCATTGCCAGCTTATATAAGACCACTTACTTTTGTAAGAAACCACCAAACTCTCCTCCAAAATGTCTGTACCATTTTACATTTCCACCGGCACTGAATGAAAGTTCCTGTTGCTCCATATCTTGCCGGCATTTGGTATTGTCAGTGTTTTGGATTTTAGACATTCTGGTGGATGTGTAGTAGTCTCATTGTTGTAATTTGTAGTTCTCTTACAGTATGTGATATTGAGCTTTTATGTGCTTTTTGAAGTGTTTGTTTTCTTGTTGTTGGGTTTTAAGGATTCTTTGTATATTTTGGATAAGTTTCTTTATCACATGTGTGTTTTGCAAATAGTTTCTCCCTACTCTGTGGCTGGTCTTTTCATTCTCTTAACAGTGTCTTTCACACAGCATAATTTTGCTTTTAATGAAGTCCAATTTATTGACTTTCCTTTCCATGGATTATGCTTTTGATATTGTATGTAAAAACTTACCACCAAACTCAGGATTACGTAGATTTTCTCCCATGTTTTTTCCTAAGAGGTTTGTGTTTTTGCATTTTACATTTAGAGCTATGATGCATGTTGTGTTAGTTTTGGGGGAGAATGCTTGGTCAGTGTTGATTCATTTTTCTGCATGTGGATATACACAGCTGGCACTAGTTGTTCCAACGCCACCTGTTGAAAGGACTGTTCCTTTCTCCACTGAGTTGCCTTTGCTCAGTTGGCCATATCCATATGGGTCTATTTCTGGGTTTTCTACTCTTTTACATTGATCTATCCCTTACCAATACCAACACTGTCTTGACTACTGTAGTTTTATAATAGGTCTTAAAGTCAGGGAGTGACAGTCATCCAACTTTGTTCTTCCTCATTATTGTGTTGGCCATTCCTTGTCTTTTGCCTCTCTACTTTAAACTTCAGAAACAGTTTGTTGATATCTACAAAGTAACTTGCTGGAATTTTTATTAGGAATACATTAAACTTATAGATCAATTGAATAAGTAATATAATAATATCAAATCTCTCGTTCATAAACATGAACTATCTCTCCATTTATTTAGATCTTCTTCATTAGGGTTTTATAGTTTTATTTATACAAACATTATGTATATTTTATTACACATATCTAAATATTTCTCTTTTAGGTACTAATGCAAATAGTGTGTTTTTAATTTGAAATTCTAACTGTTGGTTGCTGGCATATTGGAAAGCAGTTGACTTTTGTATAATTACCTTGTATCCTGTAACTTTGCTATAATCACTTATTTGTTTCAGGGTTTTTTTGTTTTGTTTTGTTTTTTTTGGTGGGGAGTTGCTGTTGACTCCTTGAAATTTTCTATATAGACAATCATGTCATCTGCAAACAAACATAGTTTTATTTCTTCCTTCCCAATCTGTGTATCTTTTATTTCTTTTTCTTGTCTTAACTGCTGTAACTAGAACTTCCAGTATAACGTTGAATAAGAGTGGTGAGAGGGAATATCTTTGCCTTATTTCCTGTCTTAGGAGAAAAGCATCTAGTTTCTCACCATTAAGTATGATGTTAGCTGTCAGTTTCTTGGAAATGTTGTTTATCAAGTTGAGGAAGTTCCCCTCCCTTCCTTGTTTGATCAGTTTTTATCATGAATGGGCGTTGGATTTTATCAGGTGCATTTTCTGCATCTGCTAATATAATCATATGATTTTTCTTATTTAACCTGTTGATGTGATGGATTACAGTAATTGATGTTTCTTGTCTTTTTTTCCCCCCATTTTTTGTGGAGATGGGTTCTCCCTGTGTTACCCAGGCAAGTCTTACCCTGGTCTCCAGCCATCCTCCTGCCTCTGCCTCCCTAAGTGCTGGAATTATAGGCATGAATCACCACATTCAGCTCATTAATTGATTTTTAAATGTTGAACCAGCCTTGCATACCTGGGTTAAATCCCATTTACTTGGTTGTTATGTGTAATGCTTTTTATACGTTATTGGATTCAGTTTGCTAATAGTTTGTTGAGGATTTTTGTATCTCCACATAGTCTTCTTTCTTGTAACATCTTTGTCTGGTTTCAGTATTGGGGTGATGCTGGTCTCAGAGAATGAGTTAACAGAAAGCTGCTTCTGTTTCTGGAACAGATTGTAGACAGTTTGTATAATTCCATCCTTACTGTTTGGTAGAATTCCTCATTACTTTCCTCAGCAGCACTAGTATTTAATCCACTTTAAATCCTCTCTACTTTATCTCCTAGAATATTTTAGGAGTTAAGGTTTTTCTCCCTTGCCTTTCCACCCTCACAGCAGCCCCAATCACACCTGTAAATATAAACTCTTTTTGACCCCTACCTTCCTATTAGCTTACCCCCAGGCTGTGAGTTTTATAAAAGCACAGATCATGTCTCCCTTGTTCACCATGTTATCGACAACCCAGTGCAGTGCCTAAAACATGGTATATGCCCATTGAATATTAGTTGACTTCCTTACCTAATGTCCTTGTATAGTTCCCAACAGTTGACAAAGCACTTTAGTGTTCATCTGTTTTTGTTCTCTAACTGTGCACATTAAGCTGGAGAAGTAGCAATACCTCATATTTCTCATGAGGAGAGTGCCACTCAGAAAGATCAAATAACTTGTCTTGGTTTATTCAGTTTTGAAGTGGGAACCACTAGAAGTAATCCAGGTCTGCTGACTTCAAGTTTTAGGCCTTTTCTTGTGTATCTAACACTAATCAAGGCGTTTCTCATACCCACCTCGCTTTATCAGATCCCCACTGGAAAAGGAGGGAGCAGCAATTATTTTGATGCACAATTCCTCAGACACAACTGAAAAAATTAGTTTTTCCTAAAGAAGTGGTCACCTGATAAGAGATTCTCAAAGGTCATCTTGATCTTCACGTGTTTATTCAGACTGATGCCTGGGTCCCAAATGATACCGTCTCATCTTTTTTCATGAGTATTAGGCGATAAGAGAACATTTTAAAGGACCTTATTTATGTTACATACGTTACATTCTGTCTTTGCTCTACGGCAAAAGTAACTTTCAGCTTCTGAGAAGCTGTTTATTACTTTCTCACTGAGGAAAGGCAAACAAATGATTTATAGACTCTCCTGTTTAGGGCATCATTCATATTTTAAAGCAGTGCTCAATTAATAAAGATTTTAATTTTAAACACACACATACATGATACAGTAGGTACCAGAAAGCAATAGGAAAAAAAGTGGTCATCGCATCTTTTCTAGTGTGCATCTTGAAAAACAAATTTACGTGGGTACACAAGTATGCGCTTCTTTCATAGTTTGCAAACAACTTAAGAGAAACCTCAGCATTTATTCATTGCTGAAGAATCTAGCTGACATTCTCAGAAAATAATTTGAAGAGCTAGTGGGTCGGTGCATGCTGTGCTAGAAGCTTTGAGCTCCCTTTTGCATTCTATAATTTATATGTTGTCCCAGCATGAGGTTGTTTTCACGATTTTCCTTTTAAATTATGTATATTGCAGTGAAATGTACTGATGTAAATATAGAAATGACCTATAAAGATTTCTTTTTCCCAGAATTTAACCTTTTAAGACCTCGTTGTTCTCCAGACCACCCTTGTCATAAACACATGCCAGAGGTCTACTGTCATGCTGGATCCACATGTTATAGTAAATATTATCATGTATTTTTATAATAACATAGTGTGCCATTTGTTGATATTTGACAAACGTGTACTTATTAGGAACTTGACCAAAAGTATAATTAAGCATTAACAGGGGTCTACTTTTATGCAAAGAAAATAAAAAGAAAAAAATGTCCAGAGGGTATATGGCTTCTCGCAGAAACAGAGTAAGAGTAAAGTTTAATTAGACTTGTAAGGATTGTTAAGAAAGGGGCTTGGATCATTTAAATTTTGTTTTTCAAAAATATTTGAGATGGTCAGAGGGAGACTAAGGTACATTTCCAGCGGAAAGTTTATGGAAGTCACTTTGTGACTGTACAAAAATACTTAAGAGCATTTGGATTTTTCAGATAACATGTTTTAAAGTAATTTTAAAATATAGAATTATAACAGTTATAATTTTTTCTAATTAGGATCCAGTTTATGGGAAAGGAAAACTTGGAGAAATCCAGGGACTTATTCTGGGAATGTTGGACACCTTTAACTATGAACAAGTAAGTAAGCTGCTTGCTACGTCTGTCTGTCCTAAGATAGAAAAAAAAGCTATTTATTTTCTTTTTTCTTTTGGACATATACTTAAAAAAAAAATACTATCTCTTTACTGGCAGTTAGGTAGACTGAGGTGTATGTGTGTGTATTTCTTCTGTTTTTTATAAAAATTTCTCTTGCCAGGCATTCTGGCTCATACCTGTAATGCCAGTACTTTGGGAGACTGAGACAGGAGGATTGCTTGAGGCCAGGAGTTTGAGACCAGCTCAGGCAACATAGCAAGACTCTGTCTCTACAAAAACTAAAAAAGTTAGCTGGGCATGGCGGAATGTGCCTATAATCGTAACCACTCCGGACAATCGGTTGAGCCCAGGAGTTGGAGTCTGCAGTGAGCTGTGATTCTGCCGCTGCCCTGCCCAGGTGAGAGAGCTAGCTAGCCCTTTCTCTAAAAAAAAAAAAAAAATTCTCTTGACCATAATTTCTGCACACACACACACACACACACACACACGCACACACACATATTTCAGAATGTAGAAATGCATATAATTCAAATTTAGTTTATTTTTTGATTCATTGGTAATGAAACAAATATCTTTTTCTCCAAATGAAAGTATGAGAAACTTTCTGGGAAAATAATTTAATACAAAACTATACCACATGAAAAGGAAGGGTCAACATGAATGTAGAAAATTGCAAAATAAAATTAAATGAGTGTTATTGTAAGCATTCTGAAACATATAGTTGTCACTAACCATTGTATTAGTTCATTTTTATGCTGCTGATAAAGGCATACCTGAGACTGGGCAGTTTACAAAATAAAGAGGTTTACCGGACTCACAGTTCCACATGGCTGGGGAGGCCTCACAGTCATGGCAGAAGGTGAAAGGCATGTCTCACGTGGTGGCAGATAAGAGCTTATGCAGAGAAACTCCCCCTTATAATACCATCCAATCTCGTGAGACTTATTCATTATCTCAAGAACAACATGGGAAAGACCTGTCCCCATGATTCAGTTACCTCCCACTGGGTCACTCCCACCACACATGAGAGTTCAAGATGAGATTTGGGTGGGAACACAGCCAAATCATATCACCATAAATGGTCACTAGTCTTCTCTTAACTCAAAATTGCGTTTAGCTTTAAGTCTCAGTAAGAGCCAGCTTGGTGTTACGGGCTTTTTTCTCAGTGTGCTACAAAGTGACTCATGAAGCCACCTAGGAAAAGTGCCTTTTACGTCTGTTGGAGATGATGTCTGCTTTTTCTTTAAGAATCTGAGAGAAGAAAAAGGAAAATCTGGGTGACAGCTTTTCTTAGAATGTTGTAAGAATTGCAGTTTGGCTAAGCATAGCCCAGTGAAGCTTGATACCCCGCAGGCACCAATTCCGGGGGTTAGCAGAGGTAAAGTTGAGTGTAAGGCAGAAAACATTTGCCAGTTTTGGAACTATGGAAGAGGAGAACAAGATGATACTGATTGGAAAAAATTAGAATGGACCATTAGAAAAAACTTTGGGAGGCCGAGGTGGGTGGATCACGAGGTCAAGAGATCGAGACCATCCTGGTCAACATGGTGAAACCCCGTCTCTACTAAAAATACAAAAATTAGCTGGGCATGGTGGCACGTGCCTGTAGTCCCAGCTACTCGGGAGGCTGAGGCAGGAGAATCGGTGGAACACAGGAGGCGGAGGTTGCAGTGAGCCGAGATCGTGCCATTGCACTCCAGCCTGGGTAACAAGAGCGAAACTCCGTCTCAAAAAAAAAAAGAAAAAAGAAAAAAATGTTTGCATTACAGGTAAAGTTAAAGCTAAGCTGTATAGCAAGGCGGGCAGGCGGTACCTAACTCTGTCTTCCCCTGTGGGACTGAGAAAAGAACCCAAATACATAGTCAGATGATATATATGAATGTTAAGAATGAGATACAGTACAAAAAGAATGCTTTATAAACACGGAGAGACTTAAATTGACTTAATGTGATAGCTGTTAAAATGTCTTGATGTGACTTAATGATAGATGTCATGGTCTTGAGTAGATGCAGATGACGTGCGTGTACTGATGAGGACAATGTGTCTCTGTGCCCAGGGAAGAAGAAAATGGAGTAATGGCCATTAGCTTGACTAGTGAAAAGATATTTGAAACATTACCATGAGTGCAGTTCCAATAAAAAATCAGGGATCCAGACTTAGCTGTATTCTTTATTATAACACTGAGCCATTCAGAGAGAAGTTATTATATAAATGTAATAAATAGATGTGAGCTTACCTAGCCATTTGAAAGCCATCAATACTGAATTAAGTTGCAGAATGGCAGAGATCCCATTTCTTAGTCGAAAGTAGTGACAGACTTGAGAATCTTAATAATGTATATACTCATTATTAACTGCACGCTGAGGTTAGCTGCTTCAGTTTGAGAGGCTTTGATTTTTTTTTGTTTCAACAATTTCATCCCTTTGTAGCGTGTTCCAGTTTTAGTTGTTGGTAGTTGAAAATTAAACAAGTGCTGTCACCATTCCTCTCCTCTGTCTCTTTCATTATATAACCCTTTGTTTTGTTTTCTTCTTTCATAGACCCTGCTGGAAACAACAACTAGCCTTCTCAACCAAGATCTCCATTGGTCATTATGTAACCTGAGAGCTTCGGTCACCAGAGGACTGAATCCCAAACAAGATTACTGCTCTATCTGTTTGCAGCAGTACAAGAGACGCCAAGAAATGGCTGATGAAATTATTGTCTTTAGGTAAGAAAGGGAAGGAAATGTTACTTGTATTGTACATGTACATCTGTGACATTACCCGGCTAGAATACACGTGGTTACACATGATAGGCAATTCCTGCCCTCACAGACCTTACATTCTGCACTGGGGTGGAGGTTAAGGTGCCCAGGCAAGACATAAATACAGAGGAATAAGAGCTGTGGAGAAAAATAAAACACAGGGTAAATAGATAGAAGGATGAGGTGTTCAGGACAAATGCTGTTAAATGAGGAAAAGGGTATCTCAGGAAGTGACCTTTGAATAGAGAGGGAGAAGCGAAGGTGCTGAGAGGTGATTGGATTCCGAATATGCTTTAAAGGTACAGATAACTCGCTGGTGTTTTCGATGTGGAGTCTAAGAGAAAATTGAGTCTTAGTCTGAGCAATTGGGTAAACATGGTACCATTGTCTAAGATGAGGAGGATCAGGTACAAGGAACTGGGGAAATCGAGTTGTCTTTCGTGTCTGAGGTTTGATATGTACTGTCAGATAGCAGGTAGGGATGCCAGCTAGACAGATATTCAAGTCAGAAATCTGGAGATGTGTTGGGACTGGAAAATTTAAATTTAGAAGTGTCAGCATATGATATTTAAGCCACAATGCAAAAAGAGAAGAAGCCTAGTGCAGAGTTAAGATGTTGGTCTCAGGAGCAAAGGCAGCTCATCTGGAATATATGGATAGAGGTAACATGATATGGCCTTGGAGCCAAACTTCCGAAGTTCACATCTTGATTCTGCTACATGCCAGTTGTCTGTGAGACCTTGGACAAGTTATTTAACCTCTTTATATCTTAGTTTCCTCATCTGTAAATAGGATAACAGTACCTACCTCCTAGGGTTTTGTGAGGACTGGATGAGATGATTTATATAAGGCATTTGTAACAGTGCCTGGCATGAGTAAGCGTTATCTGAGTGTTAGCTCTAGCTCTGCAGGAAGATTGGTAGATTTGATGGTTAGAAGGAGACAGTAGTTCTCATCACACAAAGAGCCCATTCAGGCAAGAAATACTTATTGAGTACCTACTGTATGCCAGCTGCTATTCAAGGGGATAGGATACAGAACGAACAAAACAAAGGATCTGCCCTCATGGAGTTTACATTGTAGTGGCCGGGATATGCCACAAGCCAACAAGTGAAGCGCCAGATACTGATAACTACTACAGGGGAAAAATATGTTAAAGGAGATACAGAGTGTTTGGTGGCAGGGGGAGTGCAGATACTTTATACAGGTTGGCCAGGGCAAGGCTCACTGTTAAGGTGACTTATGAACGGACAACTTAAAAATTAATTAGTAAAAATATGATTAATAGTTACATGAATAAAAACAAGCTATGGTATATAGGAAAAGGAATGTTGGAGCTACTCATTTATAGAGTAGTCCGAGAAAGCCTCCTGGTTTAAGTGACATTTGAGGAGACCTGCAGGAAGTAGCCGTGCAGCCTCAGAAGAGAGCACCCCAGGCAGAGGACCAGCAAGTGCGGAGACCGTGAGGTGGGAGATGCAGGGCACTCTTGAGGACTATTGAGTGAGGAGGCTGGCAGCACCTGAGCAGCCGAGGCAGGGGAGATGAGGGAAACGCCAGAGGAGGAGCAGAAGCCAAATCGTGTGGGAGCTGGGCCAGGTCTAACTCATTTCTATAATAAAAGTTAGACTTGTACTCCGAGATGAGAAGCCGTTGGATGGTTTTTGAGGAGGGGGCAGCGATGTGATCTGACCTGTGTCTTAGGATTACTCTGAATGTTGTGTTAAGAAAGAACTAGAGCGATCAAGGGGGAAAGCAGACGGGCCAGGTAGGCTACTGTAGCAGCCCGTGTGAGAGATGGTCTAGGAATAGTCATGGAGTAAGAAGCAGTGGGATTCTGGATGTATTTGGAAGGCGGTGGTATTTTAAAGCTATGGAACCTGGAAATAATAACTAAAGGAGCAAAGGTAGTTATAACAGAGTATAGAAGTATATATTTTATATATATATATATATATATATATATATATGATATATAATATATACATATATATAAAATATATATGCAATTATATATTTAATATATATTTAAATATAAATGTATATATTTAATATTTAATATTAATACAATTTTAATATAAAATTATATTTAATATAAAATATATATAAATATTTATATATAATATATATAGTATATATATACTTTTTTATATATATATAAAATATATACTTCCATACTGCTATAACTACCTTTGCTATATATGTTATATATAGAGAGAGATAGAGAGAAGGGAAGACAAAAGAAAAAGAGTATAAAGACTATAGAAAAGAAAAGGACTGGCGGGTGCTCGCTCAGGCCAGGCGCAGTGGCTCACACCTGTAATGCCAGCAGTTTGGAAGGTTGCGGTGGACAGATCACCTGAGGTCAGGAGTTCGAGATCAGCCTGACCACATGAAGAAACCCTGTCTCTACTAAAAATACAAAAATTGACTGGGCGTGGTGGCGTGTGCCTGTAATCCCAGCTACTCAGGAGGCTGAGGCAGGAGAATCATCTGAACCCAGGAGGCAGAGGTTGCAGTGAGGCGAGATTGCGCCACTGCCCTCCAGCCTGGTGACAAGAGCAAAACTCTGTCTCAAAAACAAGAAAGAAAGAAAAAGGATTGATTTCTGAAATGTCCAACATTTTAGGTTAGAGAAATGAAGATAAATCAGTGTAGTTGGCTGAGAATTAGTCTCAGTCTTCAACTTCTGGAGGCTCATTTGGTAATTTAGTGTAATCAGTAGGGAATTTCTTTTTAAGAATAGTGTAAGGATTTACTACAGCAGTGACATTTTTGTAAATGTTTAATCAAATCGCAGCCCTTGCCTTGAATTTGCTGAGCAGACCACTTATGTTATTATCAAGCTACTGAAATAATTAGATTTTCCCCAGTTGCCTTTCTTTTTGCTACAGAGTTTCGCTCTGTCTCCCAGGCTGGAGTGCGATGGCGCAGCCTGCTCACTGCAGCCACCACCTCCCGGGTTCAAGCAGTTCTCGAGCCTCAGCCTCCTAAGTGGCTGGGACTACAGGCATGCACCACCACGCCTGGCTAGTTTTTTGTTTTTTGATTTTTGAGTTTTGGGTGTTTTTTTTTTTGTTGTTTTTTTGAGACAGAGTTTCGTTCTTATCACCCAGGCCAGAGTGCAGTGGGCGCGACCTCAACTCACTGCAACCTCCGCCTCCTGGGTTCAAGCGATTCTCCTGCCTCAGCCTCCCAAGTAGCTGAGATTACAGGCACATACCACCACGCCCAGCTAATTTTTTATATTTTTGGTGGAGACGGAGTTTCACCATGTTGCCCAGACTGGTCTCAAACTCCTAACCTCACATGGTGCGTCCACCTCAGCCTCCCAAAGTGTTGGTATTACAGACGTGAGCCACCGCGCCCATCCCCCAGTTGCCTTTTTCTTAGACTATCTAAAAATCTAAAAATCTAAAAATACTATCCAGATTTCATAGTTTGAGAAATGACCAGAAGTTCAACTCATCTTCTAGGTAATGTGTAGCCCGAGAACTGTGATTCTGTTTATACTCACAATGTAAGTATACAAATATATGAATCTGGATTTTTCTGAAGAGGGGACAGCAAAAGTGCATTTTCTTTCTCGTTCTTACCCTGTACAGACATCAGTGCATTTCTACTTATTAGAGATCTTTGTTGCCTCTAAGCACACTTACGAGCTTGTATTTATGGATTTTGTGATAATAAGTACAGATGTGTTGCCTTCATTTCACAGCTGTGGCCATTTGTATCACTCATTCTGCCTACAAAGCAAAGAATGCACCATGGAAATTGAGGGCCAAACAAGATGGACGTGCTACAAATGCAGCTCAAGTAACAAAGTAGGAAAACTCAGCGAAAACTCATCTGAACTTAAAAAGGGCAGGATAACCCCCTCACAGGTAAGACTTGTAGGTGGTCTTTTCTTCCCAATGTCATTTAGGCCTGGTCTCATTTTCTTCAGGTCCTGTAGGTCTCAACAAATTTACCTGATGAGTATTACGTACATGAAATATTCTATTCAGGCCTATTTCATGTTTGAAGAGCCTCTCCTCTCTACTCAGTACTGAAAAACATGGATTTGAGAGAAACAGATGATATTTTCTGCCTTCAGAAGGCTTAAGATCTAGTTGGACAGATGAGGTGTACACACATGAGCCTGCTTTTAAGAACCTTTGACAGAGTAACAGCAAGTACAACTGAGTACCTGCAGGTACCAATGAGTAAAAGAGTGCAGAATTATGACTTTTAATTAGGGCTGGTGATGGACGAGGTACATACACATATGCTCGTTCACTGCCTTTAGTGTATGACTGCTGGACTAGGTGATAATTTTATGTATTTTACAGCCTTTTTTAAAAGCAGGCAGTGGAGCAGAGTTTGAACTCTACTGCCGAATGGTTTTCAGGAGAGCAGAACTTTGGCTCAATGTGGAGAACAAGTACATGGTTTTCTCAGTTGGGTAACTTTCTTCAAAGAACCTGATGCAATAGCGTCCATTTGAGAAGTCTTTCATTACCTTTAGAGTACATGACTACTGGACTAGATAATAATTTTATGGGGGTTTTTTTGTTTTTTGAGATGGAGTCTCTCTCTGTCGCCAAGCTGGAGTGCAATGGCGTGATCTAGGGTCACTGCAACCTCTGCCTCCCAGGTTCAAGCTACTCTCCTGCCTCAGCCTCCCGAGTATCTGGGATTACAGGCGCTCACCCCCATGCCCAGCTAATTTTTGTATTTTTAGTAGAGACCAGTTTCACTTTGTTGGCCAGGATGGTCTCGATCTCTTGACCTCGTGATCTGTCTGCCTCGGCCTCCCAGAGTGCTGGGATTACAGGCATGAGCCACTGCACCCAGCCAATTTTATGTATTTTACAGCCTTTTTTTAAGCAGGCAGTGGAGCAGAGTTTGAATATACTGCCTGATAGTTTTCAAGGGAGCAGAACTTGACGACACGAGGGGTTCAGGTGGAGAAGTTACTGGGACTGGGACTTGATCGTTGTGCTGTACTCAGCTCTACTTCCTGTTTAAAGTAGTATCTTATCTTCTGCTTCCTGTTCCTTCCTCTGCGCTACTCTATCCTATAATTGGCCTTCAGATCACATAGTAAAAAGTTGGGCCTGTTGCTTTTCTCTTTTTGTTTTATCAGCCGTCAGCATTGTATTAGAAGCAGAGCCTGGACTAACGTCTCTCCAGATAGCAATGTAGAACTTCTGCTCTCCACTGTAGCCTTTCCATTTATCCTTGCCCCCAGTTTGCATCGAACAGTGTGGCGGGTACTGTGCCAGATGCCTGGGCATACAGTGGTAGACAAGGCAAACATGGTCTTGGCTTGCAGAGCTTACAGTCGATGAAATGATAAACAGATTTTTGACCAAGTACTCAAAAGTTGTCTACTCAAGTCCTTTTCCCACTTTTTGATGGTGTTCCTTTTTTCTTGCCAATTTGTTTGAGTTTTTTGTAGATTCTGGATGTTAGTCTTTTGTTGGATGCATGGTTTGTAAATATTTCCTCCCATTCTGTGGGTTTTCTGTTTACTCTGCTGATTATTTCTTTTGCCGTGCGGAAGGTTTTTAGTTCAATTAGGATCCATTTATTTATTTTTGTTTTTTTTTGTTGTTGTTGTTGTTTTTGAGGTTTTTTTGCATTTGCTTTTCATTTCTTGGTCACAAAGTCTTTGCCTAAGCCAATGTCTAGAAGGGTTTTTCCGATGTTATCTTCTAGAATTTTTATGGATTCAGGTCTTCGATTTAAGTCTTTGATCCATCTTGAGTTGATTTTTGTATAAAGTGAAAGATGAGGATCCAGTTTCATTCTCCTACATGTGGCTTGCCAGTTATCCCAGCACCAGTTGTTGAATAGGGTGTCCTTTCCCCACTTTATGTTTTTGTATGTTTTGTCAAGGATCAGTTAGCTGTAAGTATTTGGTTTTCTCTACTCTGTTCCATTGGTCTACATTCGTGTTTTTATACCAGTACCATGCTGTTTTGGTAACTGTAGCCTTGTAGTATAGCTTGAAGTTGGATAATGTGATGCCTGCAGATTGATTCTTTTTCTTAGTATTGCTTTGGCTATGTGGGCTCTTTTTTGGTTCCATACGAATTTTAGGATTCTTTTTCTAGTTCTATGAGGAATGATGATGATATTTTGATGGGAATTGCGTTGAATCTGTAGACTGCTTTTGGCAGTATGGTCATTTTCACAATTTTGATTCTACCCATCCATGAGCATAGGATATATTTCCATTTGTTTGTGTCATCTGTGATTTCTTTCAGCAGTGTTTTGTAGTTTTCCTTGTAGAGATCTTTCACCTCCTTGGTGGGTATATTCCTAAGTATTTTATTTATTTATTTTGGCAGCTGTTGTAAAAGGGATTGAGTTCTTGATTCTCAGCTTGGTCATTGTTGGTGCATAGCAGTGCTACTAATTTGGGTATGTTAATTTTGTATTCTGAATCTTTATTGAATTCTTTTGTCAGATTTAGGAGCTCACTGGATGAGTCTTTAGGATTTTCTAGGTATATAGTCATGTCATCAGCAAACAGTGATGGTTTGACTTCCTCTTTACCTATTTGGATGCCCTTTATTTCTTTCTCTTGTCTGTTTGCTCTGGCTAGGACTTACAGTACTATGTTGAACAGAAGTAATGAAAGTGGGCATCCTTGTCTTATTCTAGTTCTCAGAGAAAGCATTTTAAAATTGGATCTACACATCAGCAGCAGGTTTGTTTCTGAGGCTGTCCCATTCTGCAGGACAGAAGAGATGACCCAGCATTTTCGTTAACAGGAAACTTTAGTAAGAACAAATCTAGATGCTTTCTTGTAATTGTATAGAAGATAGAATGAGAACTATTTTGTTTTTTCTTAAATTTTCCTCTAGCTGTCTGTGTCCCTTGATTTTCTTGCATAAGATACTGTAAAAGATCTAGTGGGTTAGGAAACATAAGAAGGAAAAGGATATGAAATATATCAAATACATTTGTTAAATGTTTTTATGTTAAGTTAATCTTTACACAAAGTTATGAGAGTGATATGTCCCTTATTTTACAGTTAAAGCAACTATCTGTAGTTCAGAGAGTGAGGGCCAATATTTGATCTCAAGTTTGCAAGACCGTCATTACCAGCAATTATCTTACCACCAGCCTGTTCTATTTTTATTCTGGCTTTATTGAAACCTGGTAAAGCTGATTTTTAAAATACATCCAGACCATATTGGCAGTCCTAATTAAGATTTCTCACCATTGTGTGAACCATTCACATTTCCAGTTATAAGAAAATTTAAAATGAAAATACTAATTCTACTATGATGGTTATTTATTAAATTTCGTTACGTGAAAGTTTTACTTTGCTCTCTTAATTTCCTTTTAAAGTTTGTCATCCCTGGTTAAGTTCCTACACAGTATATGGAGAGTAGCACAAGGGGCCATCAAGCCGAAACAGCCAGTCAGCGTCCACCTGTTGCTCTCTACACCTAGAAGGTGACGAATGCATTGGAATCCCCTCACTACCTTTGTAATGTCATCCTTCTGTCAAACAGCTTTTTGTTTCATCTTTTTCCAAGACTCGAGATAATTAACTTTTACTTCTTCAGTTTCTGACTCCAACTCAACAGGATGCAATAGTTACCCTCAAAACTGTGATCATGGCAGGTAAAGTCTTGAATCTTCCTGCAACTTCTATCTCATTTCTTTTTTTAATAACTGCTCAATATATACAACCAATAATTCAGACATATTAGTTGCCTGCCAACAGGTTACATAGATGCGATGGGGGTTATTCCCCAAAAAGTCTGCTTTCCTCTGGAATAAGCACTTTTAGTCTCCAAAAAAAAAAAAAAAAAAAAAGGAGAAATGACCCAAATTACTTTCTTTCCTTATCTCCCCCTCTTTCTCCTATCCCCAGGCTTACTGAAAATCAGGTCTATAGAATAGGCCTTGTAAATCTATCTGATTCTCTGATTTCTCTGTGTATTACCCACAGGAGAAACTAATTTCAGCTGAAGTGCTCAACATTCTAGTATATTTTCTCAACAAACATTACTCACTTATATTAATACAATCAAATAATTTAAATTTCACCTTTGATTATTCCTTTATTAAATTCATAGTAGCAAATAACCATCTTCATTGGCATTGATTAGCATGAGAAGAAATTACCGTGCTGTTAATTAATTGTTAGTCAACAGGCAACTTGATATAAATGTAAAGAAAAATAACTAATATTTGCTAGATTTTAGTTAGTAATAGGGCTTAGAGTTCTTAAGAGTAGGTAATAAGCTAACACATTGTTACGTACCAGAACGTTCAAGTTGTTGTTCCTTTTAAAACTTCAAAAGCAAGAGCATTCTTAGACACTCATTAGGGAGCTTTTTATGGTATTGCTCAAAATCAGCTGAGTTTTTCTCCATTACTTGGAATTGGTTTTATTTCTTGGTGTTTAGAGTTTTCTAGGAAAATGTTTTGTTTTTTTGGGGTAAATGTATAAATGTCAGGAGGAAGAATTAACAACTTCCAAGTAATTATTCAGTAAATGATATTTATGTTCACTGGTCATAATTTTCTGGCAACCATTACACAATACTTATTTATTTTGAATTCCCACTGTAATTGGAGATTCAGTTTACATGTCATTTAATGAAATAGGAACAATGACATTAATACCTGTTTTCATTTGTCCATTTTAAAAGAATATTGGCTCTCTGATATAAATAGGTCATATCAATACTATATTACCATAATTAAATATATATTACTATAATTAAACCAAATACTAAAAAATGAGATTTCAGTGTTCAACAGTAGTGGCATTTCTCAAAAGAGTATCTTCAACATTAAATTTATAAATTAAATGAAGATTTTTTTTTAGACGGAATCTCGCTCTGTCTCCAGGCTGAAGTGCAGTGGCGTGATCTCAACTCACTGCAACCTCCGCTTCCAGGGTTCACGCAGTTCTCCTGCCTCAGCCTTCCGAGTAGCTGGGACTACAGGCACACGCCACCACGCCCAGCTAATTTTTTGTATTTTTAGTAGAGACAGGGTGTCACAATGTTGGCCAGAGTGGTTTCAATCTCTTGAACTTGTGATCTACCCGCCTCGTGATCCACCCACCTGGGCCTCCCAGAGTGCTGGGATTATAGGCGTCAGCCACTGTTCTGGCCTAAATGAAGATGAATGTTTCTCAGAAGTGCATAGAGATGATTTATCATCCTAATATAAGTGCAGCATTTTGAGGAGACTTTGGCCCATTTTACAATAATCTTGTTAGCATGCTGTAGTACTAAGTGATTCATTACTTCAGCCAGTATTTAATATATGCCTACATGGGGCCAAACACTATTCCTGGTATGAGTATACAATGGTGAACAAAAAAATAACCACAGTTCCCACTTTCATGTAGTTTGCCATCTAGTAAGGGAGCTAGACATAAATAATTAGGTAAATAAGCATTATAGCAAATATATAGTTTCAAATTGTGATAGACACATAATAGACATAAAGGGAAAGAATAGAATATTATAGGGACAATAACATAGGGAAACCTACTTTAGATCAGGTGGTTAGGGAATCTTTATATGCAGAGATAATATTTAAGCCAAGACTTGAAGGCTAAGATGGCAGCAGCCACGTGAAAAACATTTCAGCAAGAGAGAACAGCAAGCACAGAAGATCTCAGGAGACAAATGACTTGTTCAAGGAACTGAAAAAAGATCATCAGCAGGAACATGGTTCCTAAAAGGGAAAATGGCCGAGAATGAAGTTGAAGAGGTAGGTAGTTAGGGCCTGGTTAGCCTCAAAGACCCTGGACAAGAGTTTGGTTTTTATTCCTGGGAAACATTCAGTGGTGATTGCAACTGTGGAAAATGAACAGATAGCCACATCTGTATCACCAGCCCTGTTCTCACTTATTTCCCAGAGCTGTATTATAGTCAGACTTTTGAAGTTCCGTAAATTTGTATATTTTCCCTTTGATACAGAGAAATCTTCATATAGACAAAGAGACCTAAAGATGAAAATAACTCCAAGAAATTGTTTTTAGTATTTTTATAGAACTAAGGCTTTGATGGAAATGTGAGGTAAGGGCATAAAAAATTCTGTCGTCCAATAAAATATGAAAAAATTGCAATTTTACTAGTGATCAAAGAAATGCAAGCTAAATCAACTATATGATGCCATTTTTTTTTTACTTGCTAAGCTGGCAAATATTTAAAAATACATAACTAAATTGAAATGCTTTAAAAATACATATGCATTTACGTTGATAAGGATGTAAGGAGACAGATACTTCTATGCACTGCTAATGGGAATGCATATTTGTATAAGTCCACAATCCCTTGTCTAAGTCACTTTGGCCAGACATGTTTCAGAATTCAGAAGTTTTTGGATTTTATAAATGTAATACAAAGACTTCCACTTCAGGACAAGATGCATTTGGAGGTTTCTGAGGGAGGAAAGGGACAAAATATATAAAATAATGGTTCATAAGACATTGGACACCAGGCAGTGAAAGATAGTGACCCTGGAAGACAAGAAGCAAGTGCCATAAACTCTAAGATTTCTACCAAATTACTCCCTGGAGAAAGTTTTCACGCCATGACTCAGAGAGGGAGAACCAAGGCAGAACTTAGTCTCTCTGGGTCAAGGAGACAGAGCTCAGAGTCCAGGAAAGACAAGGTGGCTAGAGTTTCCAGGATGGAGTATTATGGAGAGAGAGAGTTTCCAGGATGGAGTATTATGGAGAGAGAGAGTTTCCAGGATGGAGTATTATGGAGAGAGAGAGTTTCCAGGATGGAGTACTGTGGAGAGAGAGAGTTTCCAGGATGGAGTACTGTGGAGAGAGAGAGTTTCCAGGATGGAGTATTATGGAGAGAGAGAGTTTCCAGGATGGAGTATTATGGAGAGAGAGAGTTTCCAGGATGGAGTATTACAGAGAGAGAGAGTTTACAGGATGGAGTGTTATGGAGAGAGAGAGTTTCCAGGATGGAGTACTGTGGAGAGAGAGAGTTTCCAGGATGGAGTATTATGGAGAGGGAGAGTTTCCAGGATGGAGTATTATGGAGAGGGAGAGTTTACAGGATGGAGTATTATGGCAAGAGAGAGTTTCCAGGATGGAGTATTATGGAGAGAGAGAGTTTCCAGGATGGAGTATTATGGAGAGAGAGAGTTTCCAGGATGGAGTATTACAGAGAGAGAGAGTTTACAGGATGGAGTGTTATGGAGAGAGAGAGTTTTCAGGATGGAGTACTGTGGAGAGAGAGAGTTTCCAGGATGGAGTATTATGGAGAGGGAGAGTTTCCAGGATGGAGTATTATGGCAAGAGAGTGTTTACAGGATGGAGTATTACGGAGAGAGAGAGTTTCCAGGATGGAGTATTATGGAGAGGGAGAGTTTCCAGATGGAGTATTATGGAGAGAGAGAGTTTCAAGGATGGAGTATTACGGAGAGAGAGAGTTTACAGGATGGAGTATTATGGAGAGAAAGAGTTTCCAGGATGGAGTACTATGGAGAGAGAGAGTTTACAGGATGGAGTATTATGGAGAGAGAGAGTTTACAGGATGGAGTATTATGGAGAGAGAGAGTTTACAGGATGGAGTATTATGGAGAGAGAGAGTTT
>PVKV010005062.1:0-77801 GCA_004027835.1 Alouatta palliata | reverse complement strand
ATTACAGAGAGAGAGAGTTTCCAGGATGGAGTATTACGGAGAGAGAGAGTTTCCAGGATGGAGTACTATGGAGAGAGAGAGTTTACAGGATTGAGTATTATGGAGACAGAGAGTTTACAGGATGGAGTATTATGGAGACAGAGAGTTTACAGGATGGAGTATCTGTGGAGAGAGAGGGCTCCATAGATCTGCAGAAGGTAACTTTTGCGTATTCATTTTAGTACTTACCACTTGCTTATCCACTGTGTGAGGAAACTACTTGAGGTCAAAAATAAAAAAAGAAAAGAAAGGAAAAAGAAGAAAAAGTGCCACCCAAAGGATTAGGTTAAACAATGTCCCAGACTCACAAAGAGCCAGATGTAGTGTTGCTCCTACCAGCCAGCCTGGAAACCACAAGATACTATTGAGAGTACTAAGTAAATTCTTAGCCTCAGTAGTGGGGAAACAAATTAACTGCCACTTTGATCTCACCTAACAAAGCTTAAAAGCAAAAATCTAAAAAGATAAAGCTATTTCCAAGTATTGTAACCACATCTCAGAACAGAGCTCAAGAATATATAAAGAATTATAAAAATATCCAGTACCCAACAAGATAGGATCCACATGTCTGGTATTTGATCAAAAATGACGAGGCATGCACAGTAGCAGGAAAACACAAGCCATGATAATGAGGGGAAAAATCAACCCATTGAAACTAACACAGAAATGACCCAGATAATAAAATTAGCAGACAAGGACATGTAAAGTTATAATTGTATTCCATATGTTCAAGAAGCTAGAAGAACAATTAAACACGTCAAATGGAAATAGGGAATTTAGAACCAGTAGAACATCTATAGATTTAAACTACAATGAGATGAAGAATATACTAGATTAATAGCAGAATGGGCACTGGAGAAGAAATGATTAGTGAACTTAACAGTGTAACAATAGAAACTATCCCAAATCAAACACAGAGAGAAAAAAAGACTAAACAGAAATGAACAGGGCTTGGTGCAGTGGCTCATGCCTGTAATCCCTGCACTTAAGGAGGCCAAGGCAGGAGGATCACTTGAGCCCAGGAGTTTTAGACCAGTCTGGGCAACATGGTGAGACCCTGTCTCTATTTAAAAATTAGCTGAATGTGGTGGCACATGTCTGTGGTCCCAGCTACTCAGGAGTTGAGGCAAGAAGGTGACTGGAGCCCAGAAGGTCAGTGCTGCAGTGAGCTATGATTGTGCTACGGGACTCCAGCCTGGGCAGCAGAGCGAGGCTCTATCTCAAAAAAGAAAAAGAAACAGAAATGATTAGATCACTGGTGAACTATGGAACAACTTCAGGTGGCCAAATATGCATCTAATTGGGATCCTGGAAGAAGTAGGGACACAAAATACAAAATAATTGAAGAGACGTAATAGAGTTCTAATTCCAGTAATGGCAGAGCAGCCTATGTTAGATGACTTTTCTGCTAATAATCATTATAAGCCATAGGCAAACTTGAAAAAAAACCTTGTTTAGAGAATGACTGGAAGCAGGCAGAAACTATAGGGAATGCAGACCTTGAGAGAAGGGAAGCAGACTAGACGATCTCTACATTTAACCAGCTTTTCTCTAGGGTGCTTCTTGGCTTGCCATAGAGTACTGGAGAGAAGAATTTGAATGGCAAGTCTCATTCGTACTGGGCTAAAGAAACAGAGGTCAAATTACAAGACTACCAAAGCAGCTCTGAATTGAGGGAGAAAATCTTGGAAAGAAGCATGCCACAGAAGAGGGAGCCCCAAGTTTTCTTTGCAGTTTTCCAAATTGTGTACAAACAGACAATGCTTTCCGAAAGCAGCATCAGGTACTAAAGAACTGAGCAGAGATTTCAGCAGCTGCCTGGTGCTGAGTTTTGAATGTAAATGTTGCTATGTTAGAGGGATTGATAAATACTTCAAATTTTGTGTCGAAACTGCAGAAGGGGTATGGTTGAGGACTAAGGGATTTCCCAGGACTAAGGGCAAAAGCACATTAAATCCTAACAAAGTCAAAACCCAAACTATCATAGGATCAGTAAGAGGAAGAAGGAAAGTGTAACCTATAATCAACAGAAAAAGCATCAGTAGAAGCAGACCTATGAATGACCCAGATGCTGGAGTTGGCAGTTAAGGACTTTAAAATAAAAATGATAAATAGGTTAAATAATTAGTGGAAAAGATTAGCAGAATGATTGAACATGTGGGGAATCCTCAGCACAGAAATAGAAACTGAAGTAAAACCTAGTGTAAATTATAGAGCTAAAAAACATATCTAAAGTGAAAATTTTGTTAGATGTCAACAGCATTTCTAACACTGAGAAAAAAATTAGTAAATTTGAATACAGTTCAATAGAAATAATAATTGTAACTGAAGCACAGAGGCAAAAAGAATTGAATGTGAAAAAAACTCTTGGTGACCCCTTACATGCTTTTGAGAGAGAAACAAAGGCTATAAATAGCCTAACTTTGGTTCAGGTCAGGTTTTGCTTCCAGATGAGTTTTGGCGTGAAAAATATTTTTAAAACAATCCTTTCAGTTTCAGAGCTTTTTGGATTTCAGAATTATAGGAAAAGGATTTGTGGACCCATCTTACTTATCTAAAGAAAAAGTAGTAATATGTATTTTCAAATGGTTATCCCTTTGAAGCAGGGACTTAGAAGAATCTGTCCAACAGAAATTATCAAGTTTGTGTGCCAAATGTTATATGCAAGGATACAACGTTTTAAAAAATAATTTTTAAAAATTGAAAACAACCTAAATGTCCCAACAGCCCACAGTTGATTAAATGAGTCATAGTATGTCTAGGCAGTGAATGAACTGCTTTGTAGCCATGAAAAATCATATTGTAAACAAAAGAAAAAAAATCATATTGTAGAATAATATTGATATGTTGAAGTAAACACTCGTAATGTGCAACATAAAAAGACTGCAAAGCAGTGATTCCAGATTTTAATAGCAGTTATTGCTGTGTGATTGGATTGTGCTATTTATTTGCTTTGTTTGAGCTGTTATATTCCTTAAATTTCTGTCACTGAACATGTATTTCTTTTACAATCAGAAAAATTAAGTCTTTTTTTTTTTTTTTCCATTTAAAAAGGGCCCACTCTTGCCTAAGCTGGAGTACAGTGGTGTGATCACAGTTCACTGCATGCTCAGCCTCCCGGGCTCAAGCTGTCCTCCCAACTCACCCTCCCAAGTAATCGAGACCTCAGGTTCACACCACCATGCCAGGCTAAGTTTTAAATTTTTTGTGAAGATGGAGTTTTGCCATGTTACCCAGGCTGGTCTCAAATTCCTGGGCTCAAACCATCCCCCTGCCTTGGCCTCCCAAATTGCTGGGATTACAAGTATAAGCTACCATTCCTGGCTCTATTAAAAAAAAAAAAAGGCCAGGCATGGTGGCTCACATCTGTAATCCCAGCACTTTGGGAGGCCAAGGCAGGTGAATTACCTGAGGTCAGGAGTTCAAGACCAGCCTGATCAACATGGTGAAACCCCATCTCTGCTAAATATACAGAAATTACCTGGGCGTAGTGGCATGCATCTATAATCCCAGCTACTAAGGAGGCTGAGGCAGGAGAATCACCTGAACCTGGGAGGTGAAGGTTGCAGTGAGCCGAGATTGCGCCATTGGACTCCAGTCTGGGCAACAACGGTGAGACTCCATCTCAAAACAAACAAACAAAAAAACAAAAAACAAGGTGATAAAGAAGATACTCATTGGTTTTAAACTTCAGCTCAGATTGCTTGGTTAAGTCAGGAATCATTTTATTAACAAAGATCACAAGAAGTTCAGCATTATTAAGTTCATAGCTTAGTGTATCATCCATATCCCCAGATCTAGTGTCTGTACACCTGGATTTAAAGTGTCTCTTTTAAGCTTCATTGCCTGAGGCATTTCCAGAAGGAATCCTGTTACATGAAAAAACAAGGCCTTTCATGAGGGATGCCATTTCTGTTACCACTTCAAGCATTCTGACTTAATCTCTGGAGAACAGCCTTCTCAGATAAATCGTCCACCACCACATCTAGTTCTTGGCTTCTTTTTAAAAGTCTGCAGATTCTTTCATGAGGTCATTTTTTTAAGCTTAAATGTCTACTTTACTTTGAAAATCTCTTTTCTCCCTTTTTATTTTTTTTTTTTATTTTTATTTTTTATATATATACTTTTTATTGCATTTTAGGTTTGGGGGTACATGTGAAGAATATGCAAGATTGTTACATAGGTACACACATGGCAGTGTGATTTGCTGCCTTCCTCCCCATCACCTGTATCTGTTATTTCTCCCCATGCTATCCCTCCCCAACTCCCCACCCCCTGCTGTCCCTCCCCTTTTCCCCCCAACAGCATCTCACACTGGGGTCTCCCTTTTTAAAAAGAGCATACCAGAAGTTAACATTGGATCATTTTCAGCAAGCTACGTCATACATCTGGAGTGAATTCCAAAGTACTAATGTCATGGTATGTTTCTAGCAAAGACTGTCAGGTCTCTCATCTTTGCAGATCTGCTAAATCTGAAAGGGCAGTCTGGATAGCTGGCAGTTTTGATTGTTGAGCTGAGGTATGTTTTCTAAAGTTATTCTTAAAATCAGAGGGGTTAAACAAAACCTGCAATGTGGTCCTACTTGACTAGCAATGTGACAATGATAGGCAGTATCTTTGTCATCTATACTATAGGCTCTTAGAGTTGAGAGAGGCTTGAGATCTTGTAACTGCTTACCAGTACCTCATTCTAGTCAGATAGTACCTAGCATCTATTGAACTACTTACAGTAATAATTATATTCTGCCCTTGATATGGTTTGGCCATGTCCTCAGCCAAATCTCATCTTGAACTGTAGTTCCCCTAATTTCCATGTGTCGTGGGAAGGACCTGGTGGGAGGTGATTGAATCATGGGAGTGGTTACCCTCACGCTGTTCTTGTGATAGTGAGTGAGTTCTCACGAGATAAGGGGCTTTTCCCCTGGCTCGGCGCTTCTCTCTCCTGCTACCTTGTGAAGAAGGATGTGTTTGCTTCCCCTTCCACCATGATTGTAAATTTCCTGAGGCCTTCCCAGCCATGTGGAACTGTCAGTCAGTTAAACCTCTTTCCTTTATAAATTACCCAGTCACAGGTATTTCTTAATAGCAGCATGAGGATGGACTAACACACCCCTGTAAATTAATAAGCAGATATTCTGGTCTCTGTATGTTTGATATTTTTGCTATAATTCACTGGTGAAACCCTATGGGCTAGAATTTTCATTGCAGAAAGATGTTTAATAACAAATTGAATTTCTTTTATAGATATAAGGCTATTCATATTTTCTGTTTTGGGTCCATTTTTGTAAGTTCTGTTTTTAAGGAATGTGTCCTTTTCATTTAATTTGTCAAGTGTATTGGCATAAAATTATTCACAATAGGCTTTTATCGTTTTTTAAATATATGTAAATGATGTTGCATGTTGTAATATATCCTCCTTCATTGCTGGTACTGATAATTTATAGTCTCCTTTTCTTGATCAATCTCAATAGATTATCAATTTTATTTATCTTTTCAAAGAACCAGTTTTGACTGATAATTTTCTCTTTTGATTTTAGTTTCATTGATTTTTGCTGCTTATTCTTTCTTTTCTACTTAGTTTGGTTTTACTTTGATCTCTTTCTAGTTCCCTAAATTGGAAACTTGGATCCTTTATTTTAAACCTTTCTTATTTTCCAATATAACATGTGGGCTATAAATTCTTCTAACTACTGTTTTAGTTGTACGCTACCAATTTCTTTAAATGCTTTATTGAGGTATAGTAATTGATATAAACTGGACAGGTATAAAGTATATAAATTTGACATATGTATACATTCATGACTCTATCACTACAATCAAGATAATGACCCCACCCATCATCACCAAATATTTACTTAATCCCTCCCTCCTGTTCCCTGTCAACCACTGATTAGTTTTACAAACTAAACAGTAAATTAGTTTGCATTTTCTAAAGTTTTAGATTAATGAAACTATAAAATAGATATACTTTTTTTATCTGACTTCTTTCACTCAGCATATTTATTTGCACAACTGTGTCATACATTTGTAAGCAATTGGCTGCATAAATGTTTAGCATTGTGTGCCTTCCTTATGAATTGACCCCTATATTATTATGGGATGACCCTTTTTATACTTGATAGTAGTCTTTGCTCTAAAAGCTGGTGCTGTCGGCAGGGCACACTGGCTCGCGCCTGTAATCCCAGCCTTCTGGGAGGCTGAGGCAGGCGAATCACCTGATGTCAGGAGTTCAAGACCGGCCTGGCCATATGCTGAAACCCCATCTCTACTAAATACAAAAAACTAGCCAGGCGTGGTGGCACATGCCTGTAATCCCAGCTACCTGGAAGGCTGAGGCAGGAGAATTGCTTGAACGAGGAGGCAGTGGCGGCAGTGAGCCAAGACTGCACCATTGCACTCCAGCCTGGGCAACAGGAGTGAAACTCCGTTCGAATCAATCCATCAGTCAGTCACCTAGTGCTGTCATGGCATATGTCTGCCATCCTGTTAACCTATTTGAGCCTTCATATTTAAATGGAGTGTTTCTTGTAGGCAGCATGTAGTTGGGTCTTTTTATTTGTCTTATCTAAAATCTCTGTCTTTCAGCTCTTCAAATATTTAAAGATATTTCTATACCATTAGTCTTTTTTTCTTGGACTAAACATCCTTTTATTACAGTTTGACTAATACTTTTTCTAAATCCTTCACTATGGTCAAACTCTTCTGTGCATGCTTTGCTTCAAAGGGATGTTACATCACAATACATATTTTGAGTTGCCTTCTGCAAGAAAGTCTGACCATTGCAGCATGTGACAGGCCCTTTCAGACAGCATACTTTGTTTTTATTCAGTTGTTTAACATCATCACCAAAGGTCCAGTATCTATTCAGTTCTTCACCGTTCGGTTAAAATCAGACTAGACCATCTGTCCCACTTTTCTTACCCAAATCATATTTTTTTCTTGATTCACTACTGATTTTTTGATCTCCAGAAAAATGTCAAGGGGACTTAACACAAAATCTATTAATTGTTCCTCTGGAAATGTCTGTTTTAGTGATACCAATTCTAGATGAATTATTTTGAATGTGAGTCAAACAAAACTAGACTATAACTGAAAAGGTATTAAGATGTTTGCCTTTGTTTCCCCAGGTAAAAACGTCTCCATCATATCATCAGGCCAAAGGGGATCTCACTGCTAAAAAGGTGAGTTTGTTTTGAAGCCAAAAAACTGGTTCCTCCTTCTGTGTGTTTATTCTCCTATGTCGAACACTGCTCTCAACATGGCAATGATTTTTAATCATCTTAATGCTGTTGAAGGTTCTTTCTGATGAGATGCTTTAACGACATGTCTCCAGGCCTCGTTGACTCTTCCAGAGAAACTAAGTTGGGTTTTGGTGTCAGCCTCCTAGCAGCTGTCAGTTTCTAGAATTTCCATCTTCTAGACCAGGGATGGTGTCATGGTATCAATGAATGGTAGCAGGTGGAAGATATTCAGAGAGGAAAGCTGTATAGTTTGTCTTAATAATATGCTTTACTTCTAGAGAGCTATGCCTAAAAAAACTGGCCTGAGATATTAACACCACTGAGAAGGTCTTCAATAAATAGTGGTAGAAGAGAGCTCTCATGTTCCTAACTGTAAGCTTTCTGACCACAGATAGGGTGTGACTGTTTTACATCCTATCTGTGCAATGCATAGATGATGTCAAGAGAACCACTAAAATTCTTTTCCTTTATCCAGCTGCAAAAGTGCTGTTGAAACATGGTAAACAAATGGACATTTATGCTTGTTTCTTTCATTATTTTTCTTTCTTTAGTAGTTGAATCTTTTTTTTCCCTGTCCGTTTTTACAGTTTCAGCCAGCATTCGTATCAGTGAAGGATTGTAGAACAAAAATAACCACTTGCTGGCTCTGTTGACTAACAGCAGGTTTTAACTTCAAAGCAGTGTTCCAAAAATGGGTCCCTCTCCTCGGACTTCAGAATCCCCTGAGACTTTTTCAAAAGAGAAGAGAATAAAAATAAAGTATGTTGTCTGAAAAGGCCTGTAACGTGCTGCACATGAAAATCTCCTTCACTCTTGTCAAGGCAGCCGGGGCAGGCAAGACTGAGGCAATGGCTGCTGACACTTACAGCCGTCACACTGATGCGAAGAGCCGGCAGAGCCTGACGTTTTAGTCCCACTCAGTAAACAGAGGAAATGGGAGTCCAGAGGGTTTCCAGTTTTTCTGTCTTAGCTCTCCAGTGTTAGCTATGGGGCGAACTTCTTACATAGTGATGTGCTTTGGATACCACCAGACTTGGGTTCAAAGATTTACTCTTCCACTTACTTACCTGAGTGACCTTGTGTAAACTGGCCCCTCTGTTTCGTCTTGTATGAAATGGTGATGCTATCTGTCAGAGTTGTCCTGAAGATTAAATGAAATACTGTACTGTTTAAGAGTCTAACACTGTGCTCGACGTACAGTACATGCTCAAGCTGTTGTCGACACTAGTACTAGACGCAGGTCTGCCAGCTGCTAGTCAGATGTCCTCTTTGTCGTGCTCCTTGTATAATATCGCTCATTCGGCAAGTGTCATTGGCCCTTCACGTCTGTGGGTTCTGCATCTGTGGATTCAGCCAACCACAGACTGAAGATACAGGGGGATAGTGGTACAAAATAATGATACAACAATAAAAACAGTACAACCATTTACATTGTGTTAAGTACTATAAGTAATCTAAAGATGATTTAAAGTGTACGACAGGAAGTGCACTGGTTATATTCAGATACCTTGCCATTTGCGAAGGACTTGAGCAGCCATGAATTTTGGTATGCATAGGAGGTCCCGGAGTACATTCCCCGCAGATACCGAGGGATGGCTGTATTTCTTTCTTTCTTTTTCTTTCTTTTTTTTTTTTTTTTTTTTTTTTTTTTTGAGACAGAGTCTCACTATGTTACCCAGGCTGGAGTGCAATGATGCGACCTTGACTCACTGCAGCCTCTGCCTCCCGGGTTCAAGCAATTCTCCTGCCTCAACCTCCTGAGTAGCTGGGACTATAGACACCCGCCACCACATCCGGCTAATTTTTTTGTATTTTTAGTAGAGATGGGGTTTCACCGTGTTGGCCAGGATGGTCTCAGTCTCCTGACCTCATGATCCACCCGCCTCAGCCTCCCAAGGTGCTGGGATTATAGACGTGAGCCACCACGCCCAGCCAGCTCTATTTCTTTACACCAGTTACTGAAATAAATAATGGACTAGAGATGAGAAATACAATCCTGATCTCAAAGACCTCAGCATTTATTGAGAAAAATGGACAGGTAGTCTGACAGTTACCATACACCTTGACACATGCCATGGAAGGTGCACAGCGTTCTGTGAAGGCACCAAGGAAAGTCCTTGTTTTGAGATGACGAAGCTCGCTTCGTGCAGCTCTTACGTTCTTTATGGCAGAAAGCTCCGTGAAGAACTGAGGAGTGGTGAGCTGCCCCTCCACAACGTTCTTATCACATTAGAGTGAGAGCAAATTCTGCCATGTGTATGGGCATTTATTAAATAAACACTCATTTAGAAATAGGATCATGCAACCTGTTTTTCAAAGTTAGTAATGTTCCAGCTCTTTGTCATTTTGGGTGTCTGACCTCTGTCAGAGATGAGAGAGCATCGCAGAAGCAGGATTCTTTTCCTCTTAGAATCAGCATCGGACAAACAGAAGCTTCCCAGCCCAGTGACTGGACACAAGTGACCCGGGCAGCATTCCTTTGTGATCAGATGCAGACTTATTCCCACTTTATGCAAAAGTTGGGACTGTCTCTAAAATATTTTATTCAATCTACATATCTCAAATACCTTTTACTTTATCAGTGAGAGTCCATTTCCAATATTCACTGCGGTGATTTATAGGCCACTAAAAATTTTTCCATTTTTTAGCTAATGAGCCAAGTCATAGTGTTGGTGAATGTGTGAATAGCTGAAGAGCTTTTCTCAGTAGCTGCCTCGAGGAGTTCATATTAGCTGGCCACTCCTGATATATAGATTCTTAATTTGGGCCATTGAGCATCCCTAATTTGAAGCCCAAACTAAGTAGCACATACTTATTATCACACTGTCTATGTTGTCCATAGTTACTTCAAAACACATACCACAGTAGGTGACTATCCTGGATTAGGGGTCAGGAAAGGCTTCCTAGCAAAGGTAAACTTGGGCTAGCCTTAAGAAACAAGGGAAGCAGTAACCTAGGCAGACAGGTTAGTATAACACACTGTAGGAAATGGGAGTGGTTCTGCATGTTTTCTGCATAGTATGAAAGCATGGAGAAGTCTCGTAAAAGATAAATGTGGGTTCAGACCACAGAGAGCTGCAGTCTGTGAAATTTGCTTTCTATCTTGAGGATAAGGGTTTCCAGCAAAGGTAAGGTTAAAGGCAGAAAGACCAGTTAGAAGAGTAAGACAGTTGTCCAGGCAAGAAAAAATGTCCTAACCTAAGGCTGCATTAATGGAATAAAGAGATTAGATAGATTTAAATATTAGCTATTTTTCCTCTCAGAAAACCCTGGCACCCTCCTGAAGTCTGAGTAAGTGTCCTTCCTTCCCTGGAGCTCCTAGCACCCTGAATTAGTCCCTCCCAACACGTTTACCTGGGTAGGCTGACATTGCCCCTCTACTTAACGCCCATCTTCCATTAGACCGTAAGCCTCGTGAGGGCACAGAAGTAACCACATCAGTCTTGTTGGCTGCTGTATCCCTAACTCTAGGACAGAGTCATGACTCGGTCGCTGAATGAATGAGAGGTAGACAAAAGAGATTTCACAGGACTTCGTGATTGTTTTTGAGAAGTGAGGGGGGAAAGAAATTTCTGGCACTGATGACTAGAGGAAAAACAAATGAAACATCATGGCTGTCCCAGGCTTGTCTCCCCAGCACGGTCAGTTCCTTACCGAATCAGAGTGAGATTTACTGCAAGATCAATGTGAAACTCGACACCTAATTGTTACTTCCCTAGTTGGGTATATATTTTTGTGTGGTTATACTTGTGTGCACATGTACGTCTGTGTATATATTCTGGTTCTTATCCTTGAGCTACAGTCTCTCTTCCCAAAGTTGCATTGACAGATGGAAGCAGCAGTAGTGTCTGTTGAACAGAGTGGCTGCCAAAGTGACATGTGTAAGAAACACAAAGGAAGCAGTAGCGTTCTTGATTTAGCCAAGAAGACTCTGTTGACCGATAACTGAGGGAAGTGTTGGGTGACTCTGCTGTCAGTGTTGGCCCTGCCAAGAGCTGGAGATAAGTGCTAAGGAAACCGGTCGTGTTCTGTAGGACCCTGCGAACTTTCTGGGACTTCTTTTTAGGTGCCTCATGTAGGAGTCACTCTTTAGAATGTCACACTTTTCCATTCTGCTGCTGCGTGTCAGAGTGTGTGTCACATTCCACGACATGTATCTTTATTTGGAGATGGAGTCTCGCTCTGTCGCCCAGGCTGGAGTGCAGTGGTGCAGTCTCGGCTCACTGCAACCTCCAGCTCCTGGGTTCCAGCAGTTCTCCTGCTCCAGCCTCCCGAGTAGCTGGAGGCATACACCACCACACCCGGCTAATTTTTTTGTATTTTTAGGAGAAGGGGTTTCACAGTGTTGGCCAGGTTGGTCTCGGCCAGGCTGGTCTCAGACTCCTGACCTCAAGTGATCCTTCCACCTCAGCTTCCCAGAGTGCTGGGATTACAGGCCTGAGCCACCACGCCCAGCTCACAACATGTATCTTTTTACAAGCATTTTGCATTGTAGATATTCTTTACAAAAGCTTTAGACTGGCAATATTTATTATATATAAAATTGGTAGAGATTGACTTTATGTATATAAAATTTCTTCTTAATGGGCTCTAATTGATAACTTCAGTAACGAAGTTGGAAGATACACATGGTTCCCTAGGACCTTTACAGTGTTTGATCATGTATGATCAGAAATTTTAAAATCAGGAATCTCTGCCTTCAGATAAAATTGACATAAAAGCCCATTGCAAGGAACTCCCCAGGATGGATCCAAATGGGGGTGTTGACAGTGTTTAAGGTGGACCAGGAGAGTTAGTTCAGAGCAGCATCAGACACCGTTCAGCTCTCATGCACCTCTTCTTGATTACTGAAGAAACACCAACCAAGAATTTTCACAGAAAAGTTGGGTCTGTTACACTTACGATAACTAGAGAAAGCATTTCGTCTTATGTCTTGATCACAGGTACTTGGTTACCTCTCTGAACAACCCCTGGTTTTAGGTCAGCTTTCTCTGCTGGTGTGTTTGCAGAAGCTGAGGGGCCAGGTGCTCAGGCTGAAGACTGTCCTCAGGCCGGTGGGGCCACTGGAAGGTCCACAGTTGTTCTCCTTAGAGTAACTTCTCGAGTTAGGGACAACGCACAGGGAATGAGACAGTGGAAAGCCTTTCCAGAAGTTCTGTGAGTCCGTTCGGTAGATGTTCCGCAGGCCTCTGGTAGGTGCCAGGGTTCAGAGGGACAAAGGACAGTGAAGAAATTTAGTTCTCTCTCTCAGCACATTTACATGTTAATGGTGACTGAACTGGTGGATGTCATAGCCAAGCCTCTTAGAAGTTGATTTTCAGTTTATTAAGTATTCAAGTAAGTTATAAGAATTTGGAGCTGATTTTTGGAGTTAAGAGACAGTATCTCACTGTGTTGCCCAGGCTGGAGTGAGTGCAGTGGCACAGTCATAGCTCACTGCAGCCTCAGACTCCTGGGTTCAAGCAATTCTCCCACCTCAGCCTCCTGAGTGTTGGGATTGTAGGCATGAGCCACCAGGCCTGGCTGATTTTTCTTTCTGGTGGCTGTTCCAGGTGTTCTCATGAAGTAAGGTTTTTATAACCAATTCCCAGTCTTGCTGTTCATGTTAGCAATGTAGACAGCTATACTTGCTCGTGATTTTTGTTGAATTACAGGTTGGCTTTTTTTTTTTTTTTTTTTTTTTTTGCTTTTCTTAAGGGAAGAAGCCTCACAAAGCCACTGTTTTCATAACAACTAGAAAAGTTGGCCACAGGGTCTCAGCTGGCTGGCCCTAAGAATGGCTAGTTGATAGTTTCACAAAAGTCAAGGGAAACATGAAATGAAGAAAGCACTGAGATAGATGCAGCATTTTCTAGCCATCATTTGATAGAGGCTTAAATAAAATAAAGTTACATTCACCTTTTAATGTCTCACCCTTAACTCTTTCCTTCAAAGATGTGAGTTCTCATGAACAACAAGATGATAGCCCGTGATGGATACAGAGGCTTCTTTCCCTAGAATATTTGTCTTAATAGGAACATAACTCCAAGTCTGACTTCAGTGTCTCTACTGAGGCCCCTCCAAAAGAGGAAACAGAGAACATGATTTGATCTTTGTCTTTGCATAGGCAGAGTTGGAGACCTCAGCAAGGTGGATGTCTTTTTATGGATGTGAAGAAGCTGGAGTCTGTTGCCTTCAGACACCTGGAGGGCAGTGATCTGGAGGGCACTAACTGGAGGAAACCACAGGCATCCTTAATTGTTGAGAGCACACAACTGGTACCTGTGGGTAGCCACTATGTGGGTGGGCATGTCAGCGTGGTATGAGAATTTCATAACGGCAGAACCAGCTGTCTTGAGTGACCCTACATTACCTACTACCAGAGGTATCTGGTCGGTAACAAGATGTCTGTTGCTCAAAGCTCCTACCATGGGTCAGAGTTTGGACTAGATGTTTAGATCCCTTGAAGCATTAAAATCTTATGAGTGTATAGTTGTATTAAAAACGAGTTGCATGTTCACTGATGTGGTGAATGATTTGAGTTAAAACTAACTAAACAGCCTAAACTAATAGAATGTGTTGTCTTTCAAAGAAAAATGTGGATTTATGTAAGGAGAGACTTTTTATTCAGAAGAATCATTGCAGTAGAGGTGAGGGGGTTATTGCAGTAAGGCGAGCGTTCCAACCGTAAGATCTGCGAGGGTCTCAAAAGATCAGGCAGAAAGGACGTTTATTTCATAAGGGGGCGAGTAAACAAAGCTAGAAAGAAGCAGGTGTGAAGGAGTGGGTGGAGGGAATGGACAGTTGATCAGAGATGCTTTTCCTTGTGGTCAGCTGAATCTCAGAAGCAGCCATTAAAGGAGAGATTCTGTACTGTGGGCCAGGCTGAGAATGGCTGAGAGTTCAGGGGCTTGGGGAAGGAAAGAAGCTTAACCAAAATGTGGTTGTCAGTTAATAAGCATTTTGATTTTGTTGATAATTTTTGTAATCTATAGTCTCTGTTTTTTAGAGTACTGTAGGTTCACAGGAAAGTGCAGCAGTGAGCAGAGTTCCCGTAGGTTCCCTTTCCCTTCCCACTCCCAGTTGCCCCTATTATTAACATCTTGCATCAATGCGATACACTTGTTATAATTTCTGAGCCAATATTAATACATTATTATTAACTAAAGTCCAGGGTTTACATTAGGGCTCACTCTTTCTGTTGTATATTCTGGGAGTTTTGATAAATGTGTAATGAAATGTATCCACCCTTACAATGTCATACAGAATCACTTCCCTGTGCACCAAGTCCCTGTGCTCCACCTATTTATCGTGCCTACCTTCTCCCCAAACTTTTGGCAACTACTATATCCATAGTTTTGCCTTTTCTCGAATGTCATGTAATTGCTTAGTATGTAGGCTTTCTAAATTGGCATCTTTCACTGAGAAGTCAGCGTTTAGGATTCCTCAGTGTCTTCATGGCTTAGCAGCTCTTTTCTTTTTATCACTGAGTAATAGTCCGTTGTCCGCTCGTACTGTAGTTTATCCATTCATCTGCTGCAGGACATCCTAGCTGCTGCTACGTTTTGACAGCTGTGACTAAGGCTGCAGTAAATATCCACGTGTAGGATTTTGTACAGGCATCTCAACTATTTGTGTAAATACCTAGGAGCATGGTTGCTGGATTATGTGTAAGACTGTCTTTACATTTTTTAAATTGCCAGAGTGGCTGTGCCATTTTATATTCCCAGCAGCAATGAATGAGAGTTCCTATTGCTCCACATCCTCACCAGCATTTGGTGTTGTGGTGGTGTCAGTGTTTTGAATTTTAGCCATTCTAACAAGTATGTAGTGGTATCTCATTTTCTTCAATTCACAGTTCCCTCATGATGTAGGATGTTGAGTGTCTTTTGACTCACATGCTTATTTTCCATTTGTGTATCTTCTTTTCAAATTTTATTTTAGATACAGGGGGTATATGTGCAGGGGTTATATGTAACAGCATGGGAACATGGAGTGATGCTACCATTGAGCGTGTGAATCCTGTCACCCAGATAGTGAGCCTAGTACCCCTTACCCTCTAGTATTCCGCAGTGTCTGTCGTTCCCATATGTATGTCCGTGTGTGCTGTATGTTTAGCTCCCCCTTGTAAGTGAGAACATGTGGCATTTGGTTTTCTGTTCCTGTATTAATTTGCTTAGCATTATGCCCACTAACTCATCTGTGTTACTGCAAAGGATGTGATTTCATTCTTTTTTATAGCTGCGTAGTATTCCATGTATACCAGATTTTCTTTATGCAGTCTACCATTGATGGGCATTTGGGTTCATTACATGTCTTTGCTGTTGATGGTGTGAGATGGTATTTCATTGTGGTTTTGATTTGCTTCTCTGATGATGAGTGATGCTGAGCATGTTTACAGCTGCTTGTTGGCCACTTTTATGTCTTCTTTTGAGAAATATCTGTTTATGACATTTGCTCATTTTTTAATTCAGTTATTTGGATTTTGCTTATTAATTTGTTTTAGTTCCCTGTAGATCCTGGATATTAGGTCTTTGTTGGATACATAGTTTGAGAATATCTCCTGCTGTTCTGTAGTTTGTCTGTTTGCTTTGTCGATAGTTTCTTCGTTGTTGTTGTTTTGTAGTATTTTTGCTTTTGTTTTGTTTTTGCCTTTTTTGCCGTGCAGAGACTCTTTAGTTTAATTAGGTCCCACTTGTCTATTTTTGCTTTTGTTGCAATTGCTTTTGGAGACTTAGCAAAAAATTCTTTGCCAAGGGGCAATGAATGAAACCAAGACTTAGTTCTTTGAAAATATAGACTAGATTGATAAACCACTAGCTAGGATAACAAAGAAAAAAGAGAAGATCCAAATAAATATGATCAGAAATGATAAATATGCCATTACAACTGATCCCACAGAAATAGAAAAGATCTTCAGAATATCCGGAACAACTCTCCACACACAAATTAGAAATTCTAGAGGAAATGGAAAAATTCTTGGAAACACACACAGACTAGATTGTAGCTCTGAATAAACAATATCAAGCTCTAAAATGGAATCAGTAATAATAACCCACCAACCAAAAAAGCACTAGACCAGATGGAGTCACAGCCAAATTCCATCGAATTATACTTCCTTCTACCAAAGGAAGAACTGGTGCCAATCATGCTGAACGTATTCCAAAATATTGAGGAAGGACTCCTTAATTCATTCCGTGAAGCCAGCATCAACCTAATGCCAAAATCTGGCAGAGACACGATGAGAAAGAAAACTTCAGGCCAATATACCTGATAAACATAGATGCAAAAATCCTCAACAGAATACCAGCAAACCAAATCCAACAGATTTCTGTAGCCACAAAACAAAACAAAAAAATGAAGTACCTAGGAAGACAGTTAACCAAAATATCTTCTACAAGGAGAACTGCAAAACACTGCAATAAGAAATCAGAGATGACACAAATACTTGGAAAAACAGTCCATGCTCATAGATTGGAAGAAGCAATATTATAAAGATGGCCATGCTGCCCAGAGCAATTTACAGTCAGTGCTATTCCTATCAAACTACCAACTTAATTCTTTACAGAATTAGAAAAAAAAAAAGATTGTAAAATTCAAGTGAGACAAACAAACAAAAAGACCATGAATAGCCACAGCAATGCTAAGCGAAAAGAGCAAAGCTGGAGGCGACACACTACCTGACTTCAAACTCTGCTCTAAAGCCACAGTAACCAAAACAGCTTGGTATTGTTATAGACACATAGATCAATGGCACAGAATAGAGAACTCAGAAATAAAACCTCAAACCTACAACCACCTGATCTTTGACAAGGCCAGCAAAAAGCAATGGGGAAAGGACTCCCTGTTTAATAAATGGTGCTGGTCATCTTTTTGATAAAGTTGTTAATGATTAACAGTTTCTCCGTTTTTTTAGTGGTGGTCTAGGATTTACCATATGCATCTTAGCTTTTCATATTCAGCTTTTGATTTAAAGTAGCTTCCATTTGTATGTATACTCCTATATAGCTTTATTCCCTTTCCCCCACTTTTGTGGTGTTGCACATACCACAGAATATATTTAGTACCACCAGTAATATATAGTACATATATATTGTTATATTGTTAAATACACTGTATCTAGTAATGTACAAACACAATACATTGTTCTAATTGTTGTTACCATCTGTCCTCATTTCCTTAGCTTAATCTTTGTTTTCACCCACTTCCTTTGTGCACATGTTACACATATATTACATTTCTACATATTATAAGCCCATTTTATTTTTATTATACACATTTTATATGATTGCTCTTTGAAATAAGTCATTAGAAGAAAAAAGCAAATATGCATTTATACTGTATTTTATAATTGCATACTTAACTTTTCCAGTTTTCCTTTTTTTTAAACATGGATTTGAATTACCCTCTATAGTCAGTCGCTTTCATGCCAAAGAATTTGCATTTGTAATTTCTTTTCTTTTCTTTTTTTTTTTTTTTTTTGGACTTTAAGTTCTGGGGTACATGCGCAGAACATGCAGGTTTGTTACATAGGTATATACGTGCCATGATAATTGGCTGCATCCATCACTCTGTCATTTACATTAGGTATTTCTCCTAATGCTATCTCTCCCCTAGCCCCCCACCCCACCACAGACCCCAGTGTGTGATGTTCCCCTCCCTGTGTCCATGCGTTCTCATTGTTCAGCTCCCACTTATGAGTGAGAGCATGCGGTGTTTGGTTTTCTGTTCCTGTGTTAGTTTGCTGAGAATGATGGTTTCTAGCTTCATCCATGTCCCTGCAAAGGACGTGAACTCATCCATTTTATGGCTGCATACTATTCCATGGTGTATGTGTGCCACATTTTCTGTATCCAGTCTATCATTGATGGGCATTTGGGTTGGTTCCAAGTCTTTACTATTGTGAACAGTGCTGCAATAAACATACGTGTGCATGTGTCTTTATAACAGAACGATTTATAATTCTTTGGGTATGTACCCAGTAATGGGATTGCTGGGTCAAATAGTATTTCTAGTTTTAGATCCTTGAGGAATCAACACACTATCTTCCACAATGACTGAACCAGTTTACACTCCCACCAACAGTGTAAAAGTGTTCCTGTTTCTCCACATCCTCTCCAGCATCTGTTGTCTCCTGACTTTTTAATGATCACCATTCTAACTGGTGTGAGATGGTATCTCAATGTGGTTTTAATTTGCATTTCTCTAATGACCAGTGATGTTGAGCTTTTTTTAATATGTTTGTTGGCTGCATAAATGTCTCCTTTTGATAAATGTCTGTTCATATCCTTTGCCCATTTTTGATGGGGTTGTTTTTTTCCTGTAAATTTGTTTAAGTTCTTTGTAGATTCTGGATATTAGCCCTTTGTCGGATGGATAGACTGCAAAAATTTTCTCTCATTCTGTAGGTTGCCTGTTCACTCTGATGATAGTTTATTTTACTGTGTAGAAGCTCTTTAATTATATCCCATTTGTCTATTTTAGCTTTTGTTGTCATTGCTTTTGGTGTTTTTGTCATGAAGTCTTTGCCCATGCATATGTCCTGAATGGTATTGCGTAGGTTTCCTTTTAGGGTTTTTATGGTTTTAAGTCTTATGTTTAAGTCTTTAATCAATCTTGAGTTAATTTTTGTATAAGGTTTAAGGATGGGACCCAGATTCAGCTTTCTGCGTATCGCTAGCCAGTTGTCCCAAAACCATTTATTAAATAGGGAATCCTTTCCCCGTTGCTTGTTTTTGTCCAGTTTGTCAAAGATCAGATGGTTGTAGGTGTGTGGCATTATTTCTGAGGCCTCTGTTCTTGTCCATTGGTCTATATATCTGTTTTGGTACCAGTACCATGCTGTTTTGGTTACTGTAGCCTTGTAGTATAGTTCGAAGTCAGGTAGTGTGATGCCTCCAGCTTTTTTTTTATTTATTTATTTATTACTTTTTGTTGTTTTTGGCTTAGAACTGTCTTGGCTGTGTGGGCTGTTTTTTGGTTCCATATGAAATTTAGGTGTTTTTTTTCCAGTTCTGTTAAGAAAGTCAATGGTAGCTTGATGGGGCTAGCATTGAATCTATAGATTACTTTGGGCAGTATGGCCATTTTCATGATATTGATTCTGCTTAACCATGAGCATGGAATGTTTTTCCATTTGTTTGTGTCCTCTCTTATTTCCTTGAGCAGTGGTTTATAGTTCTCCTTGAAGAGGTCCTACACATCCTTTGTAAGTTGTATTCCTAGGTATTTAATTCTCTTTGTAGCAGTTGTGACTAAGAGTTCACTCATGATCTGGCTCTACGCTTCTCTGTTTTTAGTGTATAGGAATGCTTGTGATTTTTGCGCGTTGATTTTGTATCCTGAGACTTTGCTGAAGTTGCTTATCAGCTTAAGAAGATTTTGGGCTGAGATGATGTGATATAGACAATCATGCCATCTGCAAATAGAGACAATTTCACTTCCTCTTTACCTATTTGAATACCCTTTATTTCTTTCTCTTGCATGATCGCCCTGGCCAAAACTTCCAATACTGTGTTAAATAGGAGTGGTAAGAGAGGGCATCCTTGTCTTGTGCCAGTTTTCAAAGAGAATGCTTCTAGTTTTTGCCCATTTAGTATGATATTTGCTGTGGGTTTGTCATAAATAGCTTATATTATTTTGAGACACGTTCCATCGATACCTAGTTCTTGAGAGTTTTTAGCATGAAGCGTTGTTGAATTTTGTCAATGGCCTCCTCTGCATCTATTGAGATAATCATGTGGTTTTTGTCTTTGGTTCTGTTTATGTGATGGATTACGTTTATTGATTGTGTATGTTGAGCCAGCCTTGCATCCCAGGGATAAAGCCAACTTGATCATGATGGATAAGCTTCTTGATGTGCTGTTGGATTCAGTTTGCCAGTATTTTATTGAGGATTTTTGCATGGATGTTCATCATGGATATTGGCGTGAAATTTTCTTTTTTAGTTGTTTCTCTGCCAGGTTTTGGTATCAGGATGATGTTGGCCTCATAAAATAGGTTAGGGAGGATTCTCTCATTTTCTATTGTTTGAAATAGTTTCAGAAGGAATGGTACCAGCTACTCTTTGTACCTCTTGTAGAATTTGGCTGTGAACCCATCTGGTCCTGGACTTATTTTTGTTGGTAGGCTATTAATTGCTGCCTCAATTTCAGACCTTGTAATCGGTCTATTCAGGGATTCGACTTCTTCCTGGTTTAGTCTTGGGAGGGTGTAAGTATCCAAGAATGTATCCATTTCTTCTAGATTTTCTGTTTTATTTCCATAGAGGTGTTTGTAGTATTCTCTGATGTTAGTTTGTATTTCTGTAGGATCAGTGGTGATATTGCCTTTATCATTTTTTATTGCATCTGTTTGATTCTTCTCTCTTTTCTTCTTTATTAGTCTGGGTAGCAGTCTATCTGTTTTCTTGATCTTTTAAAAAAAAAAACCAACCCCTGGATTCATTGATTTTTTTTTTTTTTTTTTTTGAGGAGTTTTTTTTTTAATGTCTGTATCTCCTTCAGTTCTGCTTTGATCTTAGTTATTTCTTGTCTTCTGCTGGCTTTTGAAATTGTTTGTTCTTGCCTCTCTAGTTCTTTTAATTTTGACATTAGGGTGCTGATTTTAGATCTTTCCTGCTTTCTCTTTTGGGCATTTAATGCTATAAATTTCCCTCTACACACTGCTTTAAATGTGTCCCAGAGATTTTGGTACATTGTGTCTTTGTCCTCATTGGTTTCAAAGAACATCTTTATTTCTACCCTCATTTTGTTGTTTATCCAGTAGTCATTCAGGAGCAGCTGTTCTATTTCCATGTAGCTGTGCAGTTTCGAGTGAGTTTCTTAATCCTGAGTTCTAATTTGATTGCACTGTGGTCTGAGAGACTGTTTGTTATGACTTCCATTCTTCTGTATTTGCTGAGGAGTGTTTTACTTCCAATTATGTGGTCAATTTCAGAATAGGTGCAGTGTGGTGCTGAGAAGAATGTGTATTCTGTTGATCTAGTGTGGAGTGTTGTGTACATGTCTATTAGGTCTTCTTGGTCCAGAGCTGAGTTCAAGTCCTGTATATCCTTGTTAATTTTCCATTTCGTTCATCTGTCTAATGTTGACAGTGAGGTGTTAAAGTTTCCCACTATTATTGTGTGGGAGTCTAAGTCTCTTTGTAGGTCCCTAAGAACTTGCTTTACAAATCCGGGTGCTCCTGCGTTGGGTGCATATATATTTAGAATAGTTAGCTCTTCTTGTTGCGTTGATCCCTTTGCTATTATGTAATGCCCTTCTCTGTCTCTTTTGAACTTTGTTGATTTAAAGTCTGTTTTATCAGAAACTAGGATTATGACCTCTGCTATTTTTTGCTTTCCATTTGCTTGGTAAATCTTCCTCCATCCCTTTATTTTGAGCCTATGTGTGTCTTTGCACATGAGATAGGTCTCCTGAAGACAGCACACTGATAGGTCTTGACTCTTTATTCAGTTTGCCAGTCTGTGTCTTTTAATTTGGGCATTTAGCCCTTTACATTTAAGGTTAATATTGTTATGTGTGAATTTGATCCTGCCCTTATGATGCTAGCTGGTTATTTTGCCCATTAGTTGATGCAGTTTCTTCCTAGCATCAATGGTCTTTACAATTTGGTATGTTTCGCAGTGGCTGGTACCAGCTGTTCTTTTCCATGTTTAGTGCTTCCTTTAGGAGCTCTTGTAAGGCAGGCCTGGTGGTGACAAAATCTCTCATCATTTGCTTGCCCACAAAGGATTTTATTTCTTCTTTACTTATGAAGCTTAGTTTGGTTGAATGTGAAATTCTGGGTTGGAAAATTCTTTTCTTTAAGAATGTTGAATATTGGCCCCCACTCTCTTCTGGCTTGTAGGGTTTCTGCAGAGAGATCTGCTGTGAGTCTGATGGGCTTCCCTTTGTGGGTAACCCGACCTTTCTCTCTGGCTGCCCTTAGCATTTTTTCCTTCATTTCAGCCTTGCTGAATCTGACAATTATGTGTCTCGGGGTTGCTCTTCTCGAGGCGTATCTTTGTGGTGTTCTCTGTATTTCCTGAATTTGAATGTTGGCCTGCCTTGCTAGGCTGGGGAAGTTCTCCTGGATAATATCCTGAAGAGTGTTTTCAGCTTGGTTTCATTCTCCCCTTCACTTTCAGGTACACAGATCAAATATTTGTTTGGTCTTTTCACATAGTCCCATATTCCTTGGAAGTTTTGTTCATTTATTTTAACTCTTTTGTCTCTGATCTTATCTTCTTGCTTTATTTCATTGAGTTGATTGTCAGTCTCTGATATCCTTTCTTCCGCTTGATCAGTTCAGCTGTTGAAACTTGTGTGTGCTTCACAAAGTTCTCATGCTATGTTTTTCAGCTCCATCAAGTCATTTATGTTCTTCTCTAAGCTGGTTATTCTAGTTAGCATTTCATCTAATCTTTTTTCAAGGTTCTTAGCTTCCTTGCATTGGGTTAGAACATGCTCCTTTGGCTCAGGGAAGTTTGTTATTACCCACCTTTGAAGCCTGCTTCTGTCAGTTTGTCAAACTCATTCTCCGTCCAGTTTTGTTCCCTTGCTGGCAAGGAGCTGTGATCCCTTAACGGAGAAGAGGCATTCTCGTTTTGGGAGTTTCCAGCCTTTTTGAGATGGTTTCTTCCCATCTTCGTGGATTTATCTTCCTTTGGACTTTGGGGTCAGTGACCTTTGGATGGGGTCTCTGAGTGGACGTCCTTTCTGTGATGTTGAAACCATTTCTTCTGGTTTGTTAGTTTTCCTCTGTTAACAGGCTCCTCTGCCGCAGCTCTGCTGGAGTTTGCTGGAGGTCCACTCCAGACTCTGCTTGCCTGGGAATCACCAGCAGAGGCTGCAGAACAGCAAAGATTGCTGTTTCTTCCTCTCATAGCTTCATCCCAGAGGGGCACCTGCCAGATGCCAGCCAGAGCTCTCCTGTTGGAGGTATCTGTCAGCCCCTACTGGGAGATGTCTCTCGGTCGGGATACACTGGGGTCAGGGAGCCACTTGAGGAGGCAGTCTGTTCATTATCAGAGCTCAAATGCTCTGTTGAAAAATCTGCTGCTCTCTTCAGAGCTGCCTGGCAGGGACGTTTAAGTCTGCTGGAGCTGTACCCACTACCACCCTTTTTTCCAGGTGTTCTGTCCCAGGAAGGTGAGGGTTTCATTTTTAAGTCCTTGATGGGCTGCTGCCTTTTTTCAGATATGCCCTGCCCCACAAGGACATAAAGTGAGACAGTGCCTGCAGCTGCTAAGCTGTGTTGGGCTCCACCCAGCTTGGATTTCCTGGCAGCTTTGCTTACGTTGCGGAGTTGAAACCGTCTACTTGAGCCTCAGCAATGGTGGGCGCACCTCCCCTCACCAAACTCAAATGTCCCAGGTTGAGCTCAGACTGCTGTGCTGGCTGCAAGAATTTCAAGCCAGTAGATCTTAGCTTGCTGGTTTCAGTGAGGGTGGGACCCGCTGAGCCAGACCACTTGATTCCCTGACTTCAGCCCCCTTTCCAGGGGAGTGAACAGTTCTGTCTCACTGGCATTCCAGGTGCCACTGGGGTATGAAAAAAAAACTGCTGTGGCTAGCTCTGTTTCTGCCCAAACAGCTACCCTGTTTTGTGCTGGAAACCCAGGGCCCTGGTGGTTGTGTAGGTACCAGAGGGAATCTCCTGGTCTGCAGGTTGTGAAGACCGTGGGAAAAGCTCAGTAGCTGGGCCAGGTGTAGGAACCAGTCCCTAATGGCTTTGCTTGGCTAGAAGAGGGAGTTCCTCGGCCCTTTGCACTCCCAGGTGAGGCAACGTTCCACCCTGCTCCAGCTTGCCCTCCTTGGGCTACTCCCACTGTCTAACCAGTCCCAAAGAGATGAACCAGGTACCTCAGCTGAAAATGTGGAGATCACCCGCCTTCTGGGTCGATCTTGCTGGGAGCTGTGCACCAGAACTGTTCATATTTGGCCATCTTGCCCAGGGACTGCATTAGCAGTTCTTATAAGCCAGACCTGCTACCAACAAATTCTCTCCGTTTTTGTTTATCTGTGAAAGTTTTTATGTCACCTTCCTTTTTGAAAGATAGCTTTGCTGGATATAGAAATCTTAATGGGCAGTTTTATCTTTAAACATTTTAAATATGTCAACCCACTGCCTTGTGGCCTCTATTGTTTCTGCTGTTAGTTTTATGGGGTTCTTTGTAAGTGCTGCTTTCAAGTTTTTCACATTGTTACTGACTTTTGGCATTATATCATTATGTACTTTCAGATATAGTATTATGATGTATCTGTTCCTGGAACTCTTTGCTTGCATCCTACTTAGAATTTATTAAGCGTCCTGAATGTGTAGGTTATTGTTTTTCAATAAACGTAGGACATTTTTAGCCATAATCTATTCGAATATTTTTCCTGTCCTTTCTCTCCTCTTCTGGTCCTCTTTATGCTTACGTGGGGCTGATGATACTGCACATTTCTCTGAGACTGTGTTCACTTTTCTTCATTCTTTTTTCTCTCTGTTCTTCAGCTTGCATGATCACTATTGGTCTATCTTCAAGTCACCAATCCTTATGCTAGCTCAGATCTACTGTTGAGCCTCTCTTGTGAATTTGTTTCAGTTGTAGTTTTCAACTTCAGAATTTTTATGCATTCTTTTTTATAATTGGTATCTCTGTATTGATACTCTGATGCTACATTATCATCATACTTTACTTTGGAAACCATGCTTTCCTTTAGTTCTGTGAAGGTATTTATAATGACTATTTTGAAATATTTTTCTGTTAAATCTGACGTCTGTTTACTCTTACAGGCGGTCTGTGTTTCCTGCTTTGTTTCCTGGGGTTTGATCATACTTTCCTATTTCTTTGCTTGCCTCATAACTTTTTGATGGAAACTGGACATTTTAGAAAATATATTGTATACCCTGTGTACTGGTCCCCCTGCCCCCGGGGCTTGTTTTTGGTGACTGGCTAGATGAATTTAGTGAAGTCTGTTTTTCTCCACAGTATTAAGCTTCTGGTATTGGTCCTCAAGTAGGTGCAGCCATGGGTACGTCCACAGCCTCCCTGGAATGACAGTGGTATTGGCTGGGCTCTTATTTTTTGTTGTTTGTTTTTCTCTGACCATACCTCACTGTTAAGCTCTACAAATTGCCTAATGATTGCTCTGTTGTTTCCACTAACGCCTTAAGACATAAATTGTCTATAAATTACTCCAGTCAAATTGCAGTTTCTTTTAGGTAATAGTTTGAGACCTATTTTTAATATTTCTTCTGACCTCACAAGGTCTCCTGCAGTTGTCTTTTTCCTCAGTTCTCTTCTGCAAAGTAGCCAGCCTGTAGTCGAGGTTGTATCTTCATGAAATCCACAAGTCTCTTCCCAGTTGCATTTCACCACTACCTTCACTGTTCTTAAGAACACACTTAGGATGGAAATTCTCTGTATTCAGTTGCAAGTGAAATCAGTTCCTCTGGGGAAAGATTAGGAGCTATTTATTTTAGAGCCTGCTTCTTTCTTTCCCAGGGAAAAATCTCAGAGCTGGGGCTCTGGAGCTGGGGGTAGGGACAATGGCAAGCTTTTCTCTGAATGTCATCCTGCAGTCTGGGATTTGAATGCTGTTGGAAGCGGGGAGAGGCAGCAGCGTTAAGGTGAGAGCCTAAGCAGCCTCCTGGTCTCCTCTCCTGGACTCACAAGCCAGGGCAAGGGTGGTCAGAAACCGAGGATTTTCAGTGCACAGCCTCCAAGGTAGAGCTTCCACTGCATGAGTAGAGGCTGCCAGAAGACGGGAACCTCCATCACCCCTTGACTGCACTCACCCGGGACTTAGCCCAGCAATGCGTAGCAGAAGGCAGGATGAGAAATCCTGCAGTCCTGCTCCTACTGGAAGGAAAGCCTTCCAGCTGTGATCTTGGGGTAAGAGGGGCTCTTGGCTGCAGCACTGAGCAGTTCCTGCCTTGCTGAGTTGTGAAGGCGGGGAAGGGAGCAGTCGGTTCAGAAATCATAGTCATCTTTCTTACCAAATTTTCATAGTGTAGGAGGGTAGTTTCTTCATTTGGGCTTTAAATGCTTGGAGTTTTCATTTTATAGTTTTCTCCAGTTTTTATTTGGAGTTTGTTTTTAGTCCATGTGTATTGCTGTAAAGGAACACCAGCGGCTGGTAATTTATAAAGAAAAGAGGTTTATTTTGCTCATGGCTCTGCAGGATGTGCGAGCAGCGTGGACCAGCATCTGCTTCTCGTGGGAGCCTCAGGCTGCCTCCTCTCAAGGCAAAGGGGAGCCAACACGTCCAGAGATTACATCGCTACTAAGAAAAAGGGGCATTGCTAGCCTGATACTTTAGAAGCCACCACTGTGACACTATGGGGTTTTGTTTTGTTGTTTTTTTTTTTTTTTTTTTTTTTTTTTAGAAAAGAAATGCTTTTTATTACAAATTGACTAACAAGGGGACAGGAGTCCAGCTCAAATCTCTCTCCCTGTGCTGGCTTTAAGGCAGTAATTTTATTAGAAAAGATTTAGAGAGTAGATTCTGGGATTAGTGCTGATTAGTAGAAGAAAAAACAAGGTCTGGAAAGTCCTCAGTCAGGCGTGGATCTCTCTTCGTGCTACCTCATGGGTCTTGTGCAAATTAGTATGAAATATGCAGTGGAAATTGGGCTGTGACATCAGCAAGCTCATTCTGCACAGACTCCAGTCTACCATACTGGTTCCAGCCAATTTCAGCCTGTTTTTTAATCACACAAGCAGAGGAAGTTTCAGCATTTTAGCAAATTGTTTCTTATCTGCCATCCTGCAAACTCAAGAATTTCTGTTAGTCGCAGGTTGTTTTTAACTCTTTAGGGCATGGTTTCAACATGGCAGGAGAAGCACCAAGAGAGGGATGGGAGGAAAGTACCAGGTTCTTTCAAACAACCACCTCTCAGGGGAACTAAGAGAGTGAGGAATCACTCACCTCCCACCCTTGGGGAAGGCATTAATCTATTCATGCGGGATACACAAATACCTCCACTAGGCCCCTCCAATGTCGGAGATCAAATCTCAACATGAGGGTTGGAGAGAACTACATCCAGACTAGAGCAGAGCTCCTCGGGCTGTCATGCTGGAAGTAGTCTCTCTCCTCATCCATTTTAACAAGCAGTGTTCTGCCTCTGCTTGAAAACTACCTTCTTAAGGCAGGATATTCCATCTTTGGAAGTTCTAACCAAGATAATTCTTCCTTATGGTAGGTGACACCAGTTGATCCTGGTCCTTCCCCTAGGACCTACCAAAATTAGTTTAATCCTCCTTGTATAAAGCAGAATTCCAGTCCTTCACATGGCCGAAGTCCTGAATCTCCAGCCCTTGCTGGTCTTTTGTCCAGGCACAACATCTACAGTCCATCTCCTCTGTCTTCTCCCCCCATCAGACCACATCTCTCTGAGTATTACCATTGTACTTCAGGTGACATCATTTTAGAACAAAATGACATCATCATCTTCCTTACTCTAGATTCTGTTTCTGTAAATGGAACCAAAAGCACATTAATTTTTTAGCAGCCATTTTTGCATGTTCGATTCACAGTTGACATGTTGATACCAGACTGCTGATTCTGTCACACACGCTGTTGATGTACATACCCTCGGTTTCTGGAGCCAAGTGCAAGGCATTGCTTACATTGTTTCAGTTTATGACCCTTGGGAATCATTTTTTCCTCCCATGGATAAGCCTCTTTTCTCTTTAAGCCATTAATAAAGTATTTGTATATAACAAAGCCAAGGATAGAGCCTTACAGCTCATCATCAGAGACAGGTAGCATCATTTATTAGCTCCCATGCTAATGCAGCTGAGACCTAATAGGTGCGGGTTTTACACTTCTTAATGTGACAGTCTTCTTTTTGAGATGGAGTCTCGCTCTGTTGCCCAGGCTGGAGTGCAATGGCGCGATCTCCGCTCACTGCAACCTTCGCCTCCCTGGTTCAAGCGATTCTCCTGCCTCAGCCTCCTGAGTAGCTGGGACCACAGGCACCCGCCACCACACCTGGCTCATTTAGTATTTTTAGTAGAGATGGGGTTTCACCATGTTGTTCAGGCTGGTCTCGATCTCCTGACCTCAGGTGATCTGCCCGCCTTGGGGATCCCCGAAAGTGCTGGGATTACAGGCATGAGCCACTGTGCCTGGCCAGTTTTGTGCTTCTTAAGATGACACTTCTGCTTGAGTACTCGTCTTTCCCACTCAGATGATCATATGTGTGTCTTATCATGGGGCTGGGTGTGAGACCATCTCGGTGCCAATAGTTCTCTGTACTATCCTGTGCCCTCTCTGTATGGAAGGGAACACTCCCTCAGCAAAACAGGAGTTCCCTCACGGCTACCATGTTCTTGGACCTTAGAGTTGAGATTATTGATCAAGTTACAAATTGGCCTTTTCCCTCCAACATGTTTCCTGATGACACTTTTAGGCACTTCCCACAATATGTGGCAGTTACCCTCTTTCCCTTCAGTATGTGTGACAGAACCACCAGCAGCCTGTTGCTGTGCATTAAAACAACTCAGGAGGCCATTCTTAATTGCACTGTGCTGAATTATCACCCGTTCGCAAAGGTCATGGAATTTTCACAGAGCTTTGCAGACTGTGCTGCTCTAATGCGGTGGTGTTTTCTGGTGGCTAACATCGTGTCACTGCAGAGCATAGCCTTCTGTCTGGACCTCGGCCCCAAATCGATTGTGCCGCGCTGGAAAGCTCCCACTTCTTCATGTAGTGTCAAACACGGGATCGGGCCGGCTCGGGAAACAGTGAGAATCTCCACTGGCTAATGCGGAAGGGAAGGAGGCGGAGGTGAACGTCAAGTGTGCGCTGCTGCCTGGGGCCGTCTGCTGTGTCTGACAAGTCACTGCCTTGGGACTTTTATGTTTTTTTGTTTTGTTTTGTTTTCTAGAAATATCCTAGGTGTGTTGTAGTTAGAATTTATATTTCTTCCATCATAGTATTGAAGTTTTGCTCCCTGGTTTTCCGTGAAATATCAGCTAATGGTGGGTGTCATTCCAGACACAGCACATCCTTAAAAGAGAGCCCCTCCTCTGTGCGGTCAGCCTCTGGATTTTGTCATCTTCCTTTAGAGACTTTTGAGTTTTTTTTCTCCAGGGTATTAATTACAGTTAAAGCAGCTGCATGTTTTTGAGGCTTGTTTTGAAGTTCTGCTAGGGCAGGTCCCCAGAGTATCCTTTCCCTAATGCCTTGTAACCATAAATCTTCCTGGATTTCTTTAAGATCTTTCTGTACTGACAAAAAGAAAAAGTGAGTGTGGAGTGGCCACAGTATGCCATGTGGCAAGACTCCTGCACAGGACAGTGGCCCCTGGAGAAGGGGGTCAGTCTCAGTGTCATCCATCCGTGTCCCAGTCCTGTCACGTCGATGCCTGTTTGTAACGGCCCTGCTCTCTGTCCTGGCATCTCGGGGTAGTGATGACTCAGGATAATACCTCTGTTACATTGTGGGTGGCAGCACCCAGCAGTGATTTTTTAGTGTTTGGGAATGTGAGCTTCCTGGACTGTGAAGCAGGTATGCTCAGATGGCCAGCCCTTTCTCACATAATTATCTCTGTCAAGAAAACAGGAACGTTTTCATGAACTTGACCAAAGAGCTACGTTAGTTATCTAAAAATTCAAACTGTATTCTACATTTTTTAACCCATTTGTAAAAAATACGTGATGAGATGATCAGCTTTTGTCACCACAGATTTTCCGCAGGCTGTTGCCTTTCAAAGCAGGTTGGGGAAGGAGTCGCCAAGCGTGTGCAGGAGCAGTGTCTGGGATTCAAAGACTCTGAACCAACTGGGGGTCATTTTCTGTTGTGAGGGAGCAAAACGGGTGAATAACACGAAACAGAAGATACTTACGTTCCCTTATATTATGACACAGCTTTCGCCTAGCGCTAGCCTTATGACGGCACCACGGAGGATCCTGGTAGGCACTCGGGCAGATGGAGTGTCGGCCCTACAGACACAGACCGGGCAGCTCAGGGTGTCCGTGGGAAACCCGTGATACCGTTTACCTTCAGAGCACCTGATGTTTGTCACGAACTTGTCATAGTGGGCTATAGCGTTAGACCTGTTATCAAGAGTCACCCTGTCTCTTACAAGCTGTATTTTAATATGTCTAGACTTCAGTTTCCTCACAGGTAAATTAGAGAAAATATCTCCTTCATTGGGCTAATGTACGCATTAAACACAGCTAGTAGAAGGCCAGCGACTAATGGCCAACAGGAAAGGGGCTTTCTCCATTTCCCTTCCCAGCCCTTCCCTTACAAGAAAGAGCCTTGTAAGGTAGGCTGTGCAGAGATTTTCCCCATTTATAGATGACATACTGATACGGGGGATATCAACACAGCTAATTCGTGTCAGAGCCGAGTTCAGAGTTTTTTCTGTGATGGCAGAAGGCATTCATGAACGCCTAGTGTGTACCCAGAGCCGTGGTGACCTTGTATGTGAAGTGTCTCCCTGCAGAACATAGCTTAGCTCTTAACACTGGGCTTTGGTCTAGGCTTCCAAAGTCATTTATTTTATTTTATTTTTTTGAGATGGAGTCTCTCTCTTGTTGCCCAGGCTGGAGTGCAGTGGCGTGATCTCGGCTCACTGCAACCTCCACCTCCTGGGTTTAAGCAATTCTCCTGCCTCAGCCTCCCGAGTAGCAGGATTACAGGCGTGCTCTACCATACCTTGGCCTCCCAAAGTGCTGGGATTATATACATGAGCCACCTCGCCCAGCCCCAAAGTGATTTTTAAGCAGAACACTAATAGCTGTATTTATTTTCATTCGCTGCTCTCTCGTTCTCTGTCCTGGGCTTTTTGTTTATACTTTATAGAATGATGGGATGCATTTTGAAATTAAAGCAGCATTGTGAAGGATCCCCAGAGGGCAGGCGGGCGTCTGTCAGTTTCACAGGAGCGTGACTAGGCAGACTGACCCAGGCAAGCGCTGCACTGCTGCTCACGTAACCTTTTGGGTCCCTTGAAAGTGACTTTCCTCAGGCTTCTTCCAGACGGGTACCGAGAGAATGGTGGATGAAAGACATCTCGGGAACTGGACTGCCCCAGTTCAGATCTGGGCTCTGCCACCAACCAGAATGACCTTGGCACATCACTGAACCCCAGGAGCTGAGTTTCTTCACCCGTAAAATAACAGTAACAAAAGTACCCACCTCGTAGCATTTTTGAGATGATTAAATGAGATGCTCCATGCTAAGTTTATAACAGTGGCTGGCACATGGTCGTTACCTGATGGATAAAGCGAGCCGCTGCAGCGGGGGAGGGAGGGCTGTTGCCCTGTGTCGCATCCGAGAGACGTAAAGCAGCCTTTTTCCCTAGTACTGTGAAAAGGTCACCCTGTTGTTTCTTTATAATTGTGGTATTGAAGGTCTTGGGTTGTTAACGTTATTTTTCACTTAGCCTTTCGGTCTCTATCTGTGGCCTCAAGCACTCGCCTCCCTTAGAGCTGGTGATTCTAGGGTTATGATAGCTAGTCTAAACGAATCTCCCGCAGAGATGTTCTGCCACATTTCCCCCTCCTCTCTCTAGGCAGCTTAGCAGCTTGTCTGCCTGTTGTATTATTACGTTAGCTAACTCATTATTAGCGGTGACTTGCTGAGAGTTTTGAGGCATTGGGGAATGAGGGGCTATGAAGAGTCAGGTTCAGTCGCAAACTGTGTTGTGGTTGGGAATTTGGAAAAGATATTTCCTGTTTGCAGAGGGAAAGGAAGTGTGTGGCTTTTCCTTTATCTCTGAAGCTAAACTTTCATTTTAGGCAAAACTTAAAGGACCTCCGATGTGAAACAGCTTAGGCGGTGGCAAAAGACTGGCTGAGGATGCCGGAAAGACAGATGGTCGTGTTGTCAGTTATACAAAGTGGCCCGTGCCTCTCACAAGCCAGGTTTGCTCTTCTCGTGTGTTCGTGTGGCAAGATAATGAGGAAAGGAAACGTTCAGGTTTTGATTTCAGGATCTTAGTAACTGTAGAGAGTAAGAAATGAACAAGCAGAGCTCAGGCTTCTGTGACTGGCCATGTCTTCCAGTGTGATTGGAAGGCTTCATGTCCACAATCCCTGGGAGTCGTATCGTCCCTATTCTTGGGCACGTGGCCTGTCGGGTGGCAGAGGATCCTGGTTGTTTTCCTGTATCAGCACTTGATATGTTTATTAAGAGGTCTGTGGATCTTCAAAGCCCTGGTTTGTTTTCTTCCTTCCAGCTGCTGTAGTTACTGCCCCTCCTTCCACTTCTGTGAGTCACTGAGCTTCGAAATGTGCTGGCGCACCATGTTAGCCCAGCATCCTGTCCCTGGGGCTCCACAGATCATCAGGACCTCATCTTCCCCCAGATTTACTTTAACGCTGGGTGCTACAAGGTCATTTCCAGGGTTGCCACTGTTTCTTCCTCTCATATTCGCTACAGTTTAATTTTTAGCTCTTAACACTAGACTTTGTTACATGGGAAGAAAGAAATTTACTCTTGCAGACAGGAGCAAATGCATTTTTCCTTCTCTTCCAATTGGAAAATCACTCCCACCCAGTTTTATCCCGGGGCAGGGTTGAGTGGTCTGAGAATGCTTGTATGTTTTCGGGTGTGAGTGGAGATTGTGTTCCTATTTTGTTGCCCCCCACTTTGTTTTTTGTATGACCCTCATCTGGCATCTGTACACAGAAACTGTTATTTCTCTTCAGGCTATCATGTGTCTTTGTGACATTGCCCCTAATATGCTTCTGAATATGCAGTAAAAGATAAAAGTCATGATTGGGCTCAATAAACATTACTGTTTTTCTTGACACTTGCATGCCCTGCTAATCTCATGGTGCCCACCTCTTCCCTGGATGGTAGAGTGTGGCCTGAGGTGGCATTGCCCTTTGATAAACTGGAACGTAGAGGAGACCTGTGACCTCCTCAGGGTATACAGGGAACTGGGAACAGGATTGGAGCCCATGTTTTCTGATTTCACCCCATTGTTCTTTCTAGGGGACACTTCTTTCTGGGAGTGTAAACAACACAGTGGCAGTCATGACTGCTATTTATTAAATATCAAATGGATGTCAAGCCCATACATTTTCTCTCATGTCCATAATGCTGCAAAGTAGAGTTTTACAGATAAAGAACCTGAGACTGAGAGAAGCTGAATTACTTGCTCAGAGCCACTCACTAGTCCTGGGAAGAGTCCAGATTGAGCCCACGTGTGTCTGAAGCCTGCCCCGTTGTCCTTACTGCATTGCAGAGGGTTTATGCCAACTCCAGCGATAAGTAGTAAGAAATCAGAAATCTGCGTGCCGGCTCCCATCCCTTCACTTGACTGGCAGACGATGACTCTGTGTCTGCTCTGTGCCAAGCCCATACTGGGCACCGGAGAGCAAGACAGACGGGAGCTGATCTTAGCAGCTCTCATTTCCGTGAAGTTTTCCCTCTCTCTCTCCGCACATCCCCAACCTCTTTCATGACCCAGTTTCGCCCGTGCACGACGCCCTGATGCCCCCTCCTTTCTGTTTCTCCAGCCACTTCAGGACGAGGGCCACGCCGCGGTGTCTCACGGAGACTGGCCGTGTGCGGTGCCTGTGGGCCTTGCCGCGCTCTCTAGTTAGTGGCGCTCAGTGAGAACTCGCGTTGGCCCGTGTGTCTGCGGTGCGTTCTGCGCGCGTTGCCTGCTTGAGTCTTCCCAGCCGCGTTGTGTGGTATAGCTATAGTCACTATCCCATGTGAGCAAAGGAAACACGCAAAGCGCACCCAGCTCAGAGACAACAGACAGCTCGCCTAAGGTGCTGCTGCCAGTGATTGTTAAAGCCGGGCTTTGGGCTGAGGCCGATGCACCCACCAGCCTGTGCAGTGCGGACACTCGGGACAGGCTCGTAATACAGGGCAAAGGCAGAGGTCTTTTTACCAATTAATACATAAACAAAAACACGTCTGAAATCAGCTTTCAACGATGGGTATCTCTGAATTGTGAGAAAAGCTAGCATATACTGAGCCCTCACCTGTCTTAGGCAGTTGCAAATTTTTTTTTTTTTTTTTTTGAGATGGAGTCTTGCTCGGTCGCCCAGGCTGGAGTGCAATGGCAATGGTGTGATCTCAGCTCACTACAACCTCCACGCCTCCCGGCCTCAAGTGATTCTCCTGCCTCAGCTTCCCAAGTAGCTGGGGCTACAGGCACCCACCACCATGCCTGGCTAATTTTTGTATTTTTAGTAGAGACGGGGTTTCACCATGTTGGCCAGGCTGTTCTTGAAACTCCTGAACTCAGGTGATTCACCCGCCTCGGCCTCCCAAAGTGCTGGGATTACAGGCGTGAACCCCGCATCCAGCCAGACAACACTTTAAATATATAACTCATTTAGTTTGTGGTAACCTCAAAAGGTAAGCATTACCCCTTAGCTTTTGGAGGGAGCAGGCCAGAAGGCCGATGCCTGCAGAGGGGCTTTCTTTACTGTATGGAGAAGTGCCCATTCTTTCTCAAGCTCTGGAACCTCCTGGGCATCTGCGTTGGTTGAATTAGTTTTGGCCATGAAAGACAGTTGCAAAGTATTAGTGGTATGAGTAAGAGAGAAGTGTAAATGCAGCCCACCAGGGCACGCCACGCACCTCCCTTCAGCTGTCTTCTGTCCTGTGGCTCTGCCGTCCTTAACACAGGTGAGCGTTACCCCTTCCCACAGGTGAGCATTACCCCTTCCCACAGGTGAGCGTTACCCCTTCCCACAGGTGAGGCAGTTGAGGCTTAGAGAAGTGCGGTGGCTTGCCTGAAATGACATAGCAGGTCACTGTCAGAACTCAGATTCAGATTCTCGTCTGACTCCAAGGCCTGTGGCTGCCTCCCAGGATCCCATCTCTTCTCTCTGGATAAGAGTCGATCAGGTCCACTGAGAAGAGCCGCAGTTTGGCAGGTCCCGCCGCAACAGCAGGTGGAGCAAGACAAGCCTGCTGTAAGAGCGGGCAGACCGGCCCTTTCCCAAAAGCAGCAGACGAGTCTTGCCACCCCTTAGGCAGCTGCCAGCTTTACAGTGAGACGGGGAGAAGATGAGATTTTTAAATCACAGTGCGTCTCCTGTTACAATCAGAGGAAAGGGGTATCCTTGCTGGCCATAGGAAGCAACAGACATGGGAGTGCAAGGCTGGAAGGAACTAAATAGCTCTGACAGTCATGCCAAAGAGGGCTGAAGAGCTCTGAAAGGAGCCTGCACCTGTGGGCATGTGGAGACTGGCCAGCCCACAGCCTCACCAAGGAAGGGTCTTGGGGGACGGGCCAGCCCTCAGCCATGCCAAGTAAGGGTCTTGGGGGACGGGCCAGCCCTCAGCCATGCCAAGGAAGGATCTGGGGGGACGGGCCAGCCCTCAGCCATGCCAAGGAAGGGTCTGGGGGGACGGGCCAGCCCTCAGCCTCGCCAAGGAAGGGTCTAGGGGGACGGGCCAGCCCTCAGCCTCACCAAGGAAGGGTCTTGGGGGACGGGCCAGCCCTCAGCCTCACCAAGGAAGGGTCTGGGGGGATGGGCCAGCCGTCAGCCTCACCAAGGAAGAGTGTGGGGGGACGGGCCAACTTCTAACTAATGTCAGTATGTGTCTCACTAACTGCTGGGAGCATGGACTGTTTTAAAAGAATGAAGGAAGCCGCGTATTCTGCTTTAGCATAGTGCCGAGCGAGCTCAGAGGCCACCCAGCCACATGATGTTGCTAATCTTAGCGGTTTTTATTTTTCAGGCAACCTCAGAACCTGTTCTGGATCCACAGCAGATCCAAGCATTTGATCAGCTTTGCCGCCTCTACCGAGGAAGCTCCAGGGTAATGTTCACCTGGTGTTTATGTTTTTATTTCCCTATTTGTAATTTCCTGCTTTAGAAAGGCAGTGTCTCTGAACCTCCCTCTACCCTCCTAGCCCGCAAGGTGCCCTGGCATCCCTGTTATGGCTACGTGGACAACAGACCCTGGCCCCAGAGAGCACTCAGAGCTTGGCAAAGAGGGCAAAGGAAGTGGAAAGCTGTCTGTCCCTTACCTGCCATGAGCTGTGAGGACACAGAAGCGCTTCTGTGTTTGACCTCCCTCCAGAGAGAGCAGGCCGGAAGGCTGATGCCTCAGGAGGGCTTTGTTTGCTGTGCGACAAGCGCCCATTCTGTCCGGAGCCCTAGACCCTCCTGGGCATCTGCTGGGTTGAGCTAGTTTTGGCCGTGGAAGACAAATGCACAGTAGTAGTGGTTAAAGCAAGAGAGAAGCGTAAATGCGGCCAGCCAGGGCACACCACGCAGCTCCCTTCAGCTGTCTTCTGTCCCGTGGCTCTGCCGTCCTTAACACGTGACTTCAACTTGGATGGTTCAGCGTGGTGGCTTCCACTTACCTCCACTGTCTAGAATTTAGACCCATGGCCACACCTAACTGCAGTGGAGACTGGGAAAATTGGTCTTGATTCCAAAAGATCTTGGGCTGAGACTCTTGGTCTTCTCTAACTGTGGAAGAGGAGCACAGACTGGAGGGTGTCCAGCAGTCGCTGCCACCGCATCAGACCGGGTGTCCCCCAGGCCCTTCGCACGTGTATTCATCTGCTGTCTCCACATGTTCTTCTGTGCCTCGTGCCTGCCTCGGGAATGGCACCTCTGCCATCCAGCCACCCAGAGCAGAGACATGGCAGCAGTAGGCTCACCCCTCACCTTCCTTCCCCCCGACTGAGGGCAACCTGTGGGGTCTTCTCTGCTAATCCCCCTTTCGCCACTACCCCGCGTCGGGCCTCCTTATCACTCATGGAGGCAACTGCAGGTCTTCTGATTGGCTAGAAACCCTTCTGTCCCTTCTCCATGCGGCTGCCTGGCTACCCTTTCTAAACCCAAATGTGTCGTGTCACTCCCTTGCTGAAGACGCGTTCTGGATCTCCATCACCTAAAGAACGAGTCCAGACCCTGCTGCCTGCCTCCCTCCCAGACCACACCTAAGTCCTAGCTGCTCCCATTCGCTGCTGAGCTCAGGGCGAGCTCGTGCAAACTGCTGCGACTCTGCTCCTCTGCCTGCGCCCCCTTCGCCCCCTCCCCGTTCTTAGGCAGAACCTGCTAGGTTATGTGGTAGCCCAGAGGAAAGAGTGGTGTTCCTTCTTTGAGAGTTGGTCTGGGCAGGGGTTGTTATTCCAGGAAGCTTCTCCAGGCGTCTCCTGGATCCCGTCCAGCTTTATTGAACGGGCATCACCCCATCCCTCCCCAGCCTCAGCCAGGCTCCACCCCAGGAGCTGGGTTTCTGGGTCTTCCAAGGAGGTTCTTCCGCTTCAGACTGTTGAGCTCTTATTGAGGGCTCATTGGTTTCCAGATCGCAAAGTGGCCGAAGTAGAACACAGAAGCATCTCTCTTCCTGGGAAGTGCAAGGGTTCGTTACCATCGTGTTTGCAGTCGCTCTTCCCACGTCACAGCGTCAGGATGTGAAGCCACTGAGTTGAGCTTCTGTCGCCCATTCTGCTCAAAGCATTGCACGGAACGGTCGTTGCAGGGAAACTTCGCAGGCTGATGGGCACTGGGAGGGTTCTGGAAGAAAAGAAGTGGCACGAGGTGGACTCGGACAGAGCAAGGGACACCTCGTGGTCCCTGGCCGATGGCTTGAGTGGGCCTGCTCAGGCACTTGCAGTCAGAGCTTGAGTCAGAGCAACTGACTTGTGAATCAGACCGTAGATATGTCTCCGGGCCAGGACCTGGATTATTTTTGATAAATTGACACTTAGAACTTAGGAGCCTTCACATGTCTCCGCAGTTACCGCAGACGCCGGCACTGAGTTTTCAACAGAAGTGACAAATGGACACGTGAGCTTGTGCCACTGATGCCTGTGTAAGGGAAACACCGTTTGCCAGAGTTCGGAGGGCACCTCGAAGACATGGTGCCTGGCAGGTGACTCCACACTGCCACTCCCCACTGGTGACCTAGGGCAAGTCACTTCTCAGGCTCCAGGCTTTCTGCGCCAAAGGGTCGTTATGAAGGATTAGAAATAACACACGTCAGGCCGGGCGCAGTGGCTCACGCCTGTAATCCAAGCACTCTGGAGGCCAAGGCGGGCGAATCACCTGAGGTCGGGAGTTCAAGAAATAACACGCGTCAAGGACCTAGCAAAGTGCCTGTGGTGGAAAGACACTCGATCCTGTCACAAGAGGCGATTCGACATCCCCTCGGACTTCCAACGTGTTGAGTGGACGCAGACAGGGTGGCCGTGAGGAGTGTGATGGCCCGCTCGTCTCAGCTGCCCATGCCCCACGGGCCAGGCTTTCACCGCCTCCGTGTGAGCCTACACAGGGTCCCTTAGAGTGCTGCTAGTGGGACACGACGGCCCCTCCCACAGGGCCCAACTCCTGTTATTAGGGAACGTTTTTACCTTGGCTCTGAGTTTTCCTTCACGTTAGCTCTGTGGGGTGGAAGTTAACTCACAGTGTTCTGGGAAACAACAGGCAAAGGCCCTAATCAGGCAGGAAGTCTGAGGACCCTGGGTGTAGAATCTGTCTCTTCTCTGACCATCAAGGGCACCTCAAGAGCCAGGCTGCCAGCTCCCTACCTTCGCAGAAAGGGAAGGTCCCTCTGAGTGGCAGCACACTGGCTTCCCAGCAGGCTGCCGTCAGGATTTCCTCCTACCCTTCTTTCCTCCTTGGCAGCTCTTCCAGAATTGAGCCACTGACAGCGACGGTACTGCTGGTGTCACTGGTGGGAATCAGGAAGCTGGGAGCAGGCAGGTCTCACTTGGAGGAGAAGATAGAATCCAGGAGTTCAACTCAGCGCCCCTGAGTTTGAGTTGGCAGCTGGGTGTCTGTGTGAAGCCTTCCAGGCTACAGAAGAGCAGTCAGAGCCAGTGGTGAGAATTAGTCATTCACTCCGAGGAGAGCACACCAAGGGGAAGAGCCTGGCACCGGCAGAGCTCAGGACGGAGCTCCTTGGCTCAGGGCCTGTCCTCAGGGAGAGAAGGTGGCAGCGTGTGCGTGGCAGCTGAGAAGGAGCGCTCAGCAGGGCAGTCCTCGGGGGCGGGGGTTCTCCAGAGCCGGGCAGAGCAGTTTGTGTGCCCTTGGGAGCGAACCAGTGCAGTCTCGTTATTGAATGAGGAAATGTAGGCCCTAAAGAAGGAAGTGAACTTGCCCAGAGTCACCCTGCTAGTTTGCGATGTACAGACGTGAGATCCGAACCAGGGTTTTCACTGCTCCTGCCACACAGTGCTGCCTCTCACGTATCTGAGGCAGGAACTGGGAACCTGTGTACCCCTGTTACACACCCCCTTCCCTCTGCTCCCCACAAATTGTAGCTGATACGTGTCCCTCCTTTGCAGCTGGCCCTCCTCACAGAACTCTCCCAGAATCGCAGCAGCGAGAGCTATAGGCCATTCAGTGGCTCCCAGAGTGGTCCTGCTTTCAACAGCATCTTCCAGAACGAGAACTTCCAGCTGCAGCTCGTTCCCCCACCTGTGACTGAGGATTGATGACTCCGTGGAGCCTGGCCTGGGAGAACCAGAGGTGATCCCGAAGCAGCTGGGGAGAGGCCCTGCCTCTGGTGTGCTTGGCCTCCACCGCCTCCCACACTTCTGAGAAGAGGTTCCACATTGGGCTTCCATGCCCAGGGCATCCACACCACCATTCCCAGTGTAGACTCCCCACCTTCACACTGTTCATGGCGCCAGCTCACCTGACTGGTTGGTTTTGTTTTGCTTGTTAAGCAAAGGAATGTCACATACCTCTGTCCAGCTTTTTAGGAAGTACATTTTGCCTACTGAGACTTTTTCCCATTTCCCCTGAAGCCTGGAAAGTGGGTGGAACTCACACTAATGGCATTCCAGAGTCTGCCATATGCCGCCTCCCCCAGCTGGCGGGCGATACAGAGGAACTTCACCTTCTGTGGAGAACAGTGGTTGGCCAGGCTGCAACATAACCGAAACAGGCCTTGGAGAGAGCAGAGACACGGAGGGGCCAGGGCCATCTCCCTTTCAATGTGTTCACAGGAAAACTTATTTGAGTGTAAGACTTGCCCTTTCTAACAATAAATGCCTCTGTGTTTAAGTTCCATGGGTCTCTTGGCTGGCTGGCTCTCTGTCAAGTCATAGAGGATATTTAGAGCCCTGCTGTCACAATTTTATTAGCCCAAAGTCAGGAACCTGACTGTGACCACCTTCTTTAATTCAGATAAGCAGCTCCATCCTCAGCTCTCTTCGGAGCAGCCCAGCCACCCAAATGCTCCTGTGACAGGGGCAAGGCTGCCGAAGAGAATACTCTTTATTCGGTTTTGGCCATGGGACTGGGTTTATCATTGAACCAATCCCCGCAGGAGGTCGCCACATCCAGAGACCTAGGTTTCTACCTTGCACTCAGATGGTCTTTTGCTCAGCGCACTGGAATGATCAGGCTCTCATGGACTAATACTAACCAAACCCACAGGAAATTGATATATAAACTCGATACAAATTGTTTTATTTTGAGACAAGAGTTTTGCTCTTGCTTCTCAGGCTAGAGTGCAGTGGCATGGTCTCGGCTCACTGCAACCTTCACCTCCGAGGTTCAAGTGATTCTCCTGCCTCAGCGTCTCAAGTAGCTGGGATTACAGGCACCCACCACCACACCCAGCTGATTTTTATATTTTTAGTAGAGATGAGGTTTCACCATGTTGGCCAAGCTGGTCTTGAACTCCTAATCTCAGGTGGTCCACCGGCCTCGGCCTCGCAAAGTGTTGGAATTACAGGCGTGAGCCACAGGGCCCAGCCAATACAAATTTTTAACCCTTAAATAGAAAATAGATCCTGCTTGTGCCATGTGCTATCTGTAATCAGCAAATCAGTTAACCTTGCTAAGCTTCTGTTTCTTTATAAATAGAACTGTTGTGAAGATGAAATAATACATGTAAACTTTTGCTGTGTGCCATCCAGGCACATGGCAAATACCCCAGAAATGCTAGCTGAGCTTTTTTATGTAACTTCTCCTAAGACCTGGGCTGCAAGGGCGCTGCTCCCTGATGAAGGTATCAGGAGATAAAATTGAGGGACGTGGTTGAACGTCATCGCCATTCAGATGCCTGCTGCAGCTGTGTGACATAGTCTCAACCCCAGTTTACAGATGAGAAAGCTGAAGCTCAGAGGTGACAAGTAATTTCACCAGGGTAACATACCGAAGAGGTCGCAGAGCAGGCGGAGTTCAGACTTGTGATTCCAGAGTCAGTTACGTATCAAAACGTTTCTCATTGAGCCTAAAATTAATGCCAAAGCATCTTGATATTCTCAGAGCAAAACTCAGTAATTCCCCTTCTTCTTTTGCAGTGTAAAGAACCAAGCAAGAGGAATATTCAGTATAAAAATGTAAATTGTGGGCTAGGCACAGTGGGTCATGCCTGTAATCCCAGCACTTTGGGAGGCCAAGGCGGGTGGATCACGAAGTCAGGAGTTCGAGACCAGCCTAGCCAACATGGTAAAACCCCATCTCTACTGAAAATACAAAATTAGCTGAGCATGGTGGTAGATGCCTGTAATCCCGGCTATCGGGAGACTAAGGCAGAGAATTGCTTGAAACTAGAAGGTGGAAGTTGCAGTGAGCCGAGATCACGACATTGCACTCCAGGCTGGAGGAAAGAGCAAAACTCCATCTCCAAAAAAAAAAAAAGGTAACTTCAAAAACATGAAATGTGTTTGGGAGGGGTGAGGTAAAAGCAGAACTTTATGCAATCAAAGTTGTAATAAGCTTAAAATAGCCTGTTATTACTAAGATGTTTTATGTAAGCTTCATGGTAAACACAAAGCAAGAAATTACAGTAGATAGATAATAAGGAATAAAAGCATACCACTAGAGAAAAATCATCTAATCAGAAAGCAAGAGAGGAAGAAAGGAAAAAGGATCTACAAAACAATGAACAAAATTGCAGTGATATCCTTACCTATCAATAGTTACCTTGAATGTGAATAGATTAGATATGCCAATCAAAAGACAGAGTGGCCGATTAGTTTAAAAATAAGATCCAACTATATGCTGCCTAAAAGAAACCTGCCTCACCATTAAGGACACACGTAACTTGAAAATGAAAGATGGAAAAAGATATTCTGTGCAAAGGAAACCGAAAGAGAGCAGGAGTAGCTATACTTAGATAAAATAGACTGTAGGTCAAAAACTGTCAAATAAGACAAAGTTATATGATAAATGTATAAAATAAATGTAATATATAATAAATATGTTAATATTCATCAAGAACATACAACAGTTGTAAATATATATGCACCTAACATCAGAGCACCTAAATCTATAAAGCAAATTATAAATCTGAAGAGAGAAACTGAAATATAATAATAATAGAGGACTTCAACAATGGACACATTATCTAGACAGAGAATTAATGCAGAAACACTGGACCTGAATTACACATTAGACCAAATGACCTAACAGACATACACAGAACATTCCATTCAACAGCATGAAAATACACATTCTTCTCAATGCACATTCAGCATTCTCCAGGATAGACCATATTTAAGAAATTTGAGATTGAAAATCATAACAGGTATGTTTTCTGACCACAATGGTATGAAACTAGAATCCGTAATAGGAATTTTAAGAAATTCACAAATCTGTGGAAATTAAACATGTTCCTAAACAACCAGTGGAGACAAGAAAGTAATAGGAAGATTTAAAAATACCTGGAGACAAGTGAAAATGGAAATAACATCCCATAAAAACACCATTTATGGTATGTGGTAAAAGCAGTTAAAGAGGAAAATTTATAGCAATAAAGTCCTACATCAAGAAAGAAGAAAAACTCCAAATAACCTGTTGACATAACAACCTAAGGAACTATAAAAAGAACAAACTAAGCCTAGAGTTAGTAAGAGGAAGAAAATAATAAAGATCAGAACAGAAATGAGTGAAATAGAGACTAGAACTAGATAAGTAATTTTTAAAAATCAGTGAAATTAAGGAGTTTTTGTTTGAGACAGCCTCTTGCTTTGTCATGCAGACTGGAGTGCATGGCACAATCACTGCTCACTGCAGCCTCGCCCTCCTGGGCTCAAGCAAGCCTCCTACCTCAGCCTCCCAAGTAGCTAGAACTACAGGGGCATGACCCCATGCCGAGCTTTTTTTTTTTTTTTTTTTTTTGGTAGAGGCATGATCTCACTATGTTGCCCAGACTGGTCTCAAAAAACTCCTGGCTCAAGCCATCCTCCCACCTTAGCCTCCCAAAACGTTGGGATTACAGATATGAACCACTGTGCCTGGCCAAGAGTTGGTTTTTTGGAAGGATAAACAAAACCAATAAACCTTTAGCTAGACTGAGAAAAAAAGAAAACTCAAAATCAGAAATGAAAGATGAGACATTATAATTGATACTACAGAAGAAGAATCATAATACTGCAGAGAAGCATACATGAACAAATTGCTTAGCCTAGAAGAAATAGATAAATTTCAAGACACATATACCACCTACCAAGACTAAAGCATGAAGAAATAGAAAACCCAAACAGAACAATAACAAAAACTCAGATTGAATCAGTAATTTAAAAATCTCCCACCAAAGGCAAGTCCAGGACCAAATGGCTTCTCCACTGAGTTCTACCAACCATTTGTAAAATAATTAGTACCAATTCTTTTAAAGCTATTCCAAATAATTGAAGTGGAGGGAACTCTTCCTAACTCATTTTACAAAGCCAGCGTAACCCAGATACTAAAACCAGCAAAGACACAACAACAACAAAAAAAAGAAAATTATAGGCCGGGCGCAGTGGCTTATGCCTGTAATCCAGCACTTTGGGAGGCCGAGGCAGTTGGATCACCTGAGGTCGGGAGTTTGAGACCAGTGGACCAACATGGAGAAACCCCATCTCTACTAAAAATACAAAAATTAGCCGGGCATGGTGGTGCATGCCTGTAATCTAATCCCAGCTACTTGGGAAGCTGAAGCAGGAGAATCACTTGAACCCAGAAAGCAGAGGTTGTGATGAGCCAAATTGCGCCATTGGACTGCAGCCTGGGCGACAAGAGCAAAACTCCATCTCAAAAAAAAAAAAGAAAAAAGAAAATTATAGGCCAGCATCCCTCATGAACATAGCTGCAAAAATCCTCAAAAAAATACTAGTTAACTAGGTTGGGCACAGTGGCTCATCCTGTAATCCCAGCACTTTTGGAGGCCAAGGCAGGTGGATCGCCTGAAGTCAGGAGTTCGAGACCAGCCTGGCCAACATGGTGAAACCCTGTCTCTACTAAAAATACAAAAATCAACCTGGCATGGTAGCCCATGCCTGTAGTCCCAGCTACTTGGGAGGCTTAAGCAGGAGAATCACTTGAACCCAGAAAGTGGAGGTTGTAGTGAGCCAAGATTGCACCACTGCACTCCAGCCTGGGTGACAGAGTGAGACTCTGTCTCACAAAAAAAAAAAAAACACAACAACTAAATCCAACAATACATCAAAAATGTAATACCCATGATCAAGTGGAATGTTACCACAGGAATACAAGGATGGTTCAACATATGCAAATCAACAAACATGCTACATGACATGAATAGCATGAAGGATAAAAACCATATGATCATCTCTATACATGCAGAAGAATCATTTGGTAAAATTCAATATCCCTTTATGATATTGAAAAAAAAAAACCTCTAAGTTAGGTATAGAAAGAAAGTACCTCAATGCAATTAAGACTATATATGACAAACCCACAGCTAACACACTAAATGAGGAAAGACTGAAAGGTTTTCCTCTAAGAAATGGAGCAAGACTCTTACTACTTTTATTCAACTCTTACTACTTTTATTCTTACTCTTACTACTTTTATTCAACATAGTGTGGAAGTCCTATCCAGAGCAGTCAGACAAGAGAAAGGAGGAAATCAAATAGTCGCTGTTTGTAGACAACACAATCTTCTACACAGAAAAACCTAAAAACTACGAAAAAACTCATAAAACTGATAATTCAGTAAAGTTGCAGGTTACAAAATCAACATGCAAAAATCATTGGTGTTTCTGTACACCAATAACACACTAGCTGATAAAGAACGCAATCCGTTTCCAACAGCTATAAAAAATAAAAACAATTTAGGAATACATTTTATCAAGGAGGTGAAAGGTCTCTACGAGGAAAACTAGAAAACACTGATTAAAGAAATTAGAGGTCAGGTGGTAGCTTATGTCTGTAATGCCAGCACTTTGGGAGACTGAGGTGGGAGCATCACTTGAGCTCACAAGTTTAAGACCAGCCTGGGCAAATGATGAAACCTCATCTCTACCAAATATACAAAAATTATCCAGGCCCGGTGGCACAAGCCTGTTGTCCCAGCTAAAAGGGAGGCAGAGGTAGGAGGATGGCATAAGCCAAGGAGGTGGAGGTTGCAGTGAGCTGATATGGCACCACTGCACTCCAGCCTGGGTGATAGAGCCAGACCTTGTCTCAGGGAAAAAAAAAAAAAAAAAAGAAGTTGGAAAAGACACAAACAGACATCCCGTGATCATGAATTGAAAGAATTAATATTTCTAAAATAACCATATTACCTAAATAAGCTACAGATTCAATGCAGGCCCTATCAGAATCCAATGTCATTCTTAACAGAAATAGAAAAGACATCTTAATATGTGTGTGGGACACAAAAGACCCTGAATAGCCAAAGCAATTCTGAGCAAAAGCAACAAAGTTGGTAGCTTACACTACCAGACTTCAGAATATACTACAAAGCTATAGTAATCAAAACAGCATGGCACTGGCATAAGAATACACACAGAATAGAGCACCTAGAAATCAATCCATGTATATGCAGCCAACTGATTTTTTACGAAGACACCAAGTACACTTATTGGGAAAAGGACACCCTCTTCAGTAAGTGATGCTGGGAAAATTGGATAGTCATATGTAGAAGAAAGAAACTAGACCCCACTCCACTTCTCACTCTATACAAAAATCAACTCAAAATGGATCAAAGACCTAAAGGTAAGACCCAGAACTATAAAACTACTAGAAGAAAACATAGGAAAAACACTTCAGGACATTGATCTGAGAATAGATTTTATGACTAAGTCCTCAAAAGCACAGGCAACAAAAGCAAAAATAAATGGGATTATTCCAAACTAAAAAGCTTCCACACAGCAAAGGATATAATCAACAGAGTGAAAAGACAGCCTACAGAATGGAAGAACGTATTTGCCAACTGTTCATCCAACAGGAGATTAATATCTATATCCAGAATATATAGGCCAGGTGTGGTGGCTTATGCCTGTAATCCCAGCATTTTGGGAGGCTGAGGTGGGTGGGTCACTTGAGTCCAGGATTTTGAGACCAATATGGTGAAACCCTGTCTCTACAAAAAAATACAAAAAGTTAGCCAGGCATCATGATGTGTGCTTGCAGTTCCAGCTACTCAGAAGGCCGAGTTGGGCAGATCACCTGAGCCTGGGAGGTTGAGGCTGCAGTTGGCCATGATCATGCCACTGCACTCCAGCCTGGCACAGTGAGGCGCTGTATCCAAAAAAAAAAAAAAAAGAAAAAGAAAAATACAAATATACAAGGAACTCAAAACATGTCAACAGAAAAAAAATTTTGTAATGAGCAAATAATATGAACAGGTGTTTCTCAAAAGAAGACATATATAGCCAAAGACAGATGATGAAATGCTCAATATCACTAATCATCAGGGAAATGCAAATCAAAACCACAATGTGCTATCATCTCACTCCAGGATGGCTATGATCAAAAAAGGCGAAAAATATCAAATGCTGGCAAGGAAAGATGTGGAGATAAGGGAATTCTTATACACTGTTGGTGGGAATGTAAATTAGCACAGCCACTCTGGAGAACAGTATAGAGGTTCCTCAAAAAAGTATGAATAGAACTGTCATATTATCCTGCAGTCCCACAATGTGGCATTTATCCAAAGGAAAGGAAATCAGTATGTTGAAGAGACATCTGCACCCCAGTGTTTATTGCAGTACTATTTGCAATAGCCAAGATATGAAGTCAACCTTAGGTGTCCAACAACAGATGAATGGATAAAGAAAATGTGGTATATATGCGCAATGGAACGTTAGCCATGAAAAGGAATGAACTCCTGTGATTTACAGTGACACAGATGGAGCTAGAAGATGTTATGTTAAGTGAAGCCAGGAACAGAATGTTTAACACCACATGTTCTCACTCATACGTGGAAGCTAAAAAAGTTGATCTCATAGAAGTAAAAAGTAGAACAGAAGATACCAGAGGCTGGGAAGGGTACAGGGAAGAGGGAGAGATGTTTTAAAGAATACAAAATAAATACCAGGAGGAATAAGTTCTAGTGTTCGGCACCTCTGTAGGATGACTATTGTTAATAACATAGCCTCAAGTAGCTACAAGAAGGATATTGGATGTTCCCAAAACAAAGAAATGATAAATTTTTGAGATGATGGTTATACTAATTACCCTGATCTGATCATTGCACATTATATATATTGAAACATTGCTATATGCCTGATATGGTTTAGCTGTTTCCCCACCCAAATCTCATGTTGAGTTGTAATCTCCAGTATTAGCAAGAAATTTCTAAACACTGGTGGGAGGTGACTGGATCATGGGGGCAGATTCCCCCCTTGCTGTTGTGTTGGTTCTCATGAGATCTGGTTGTTTAAAGGTGTGTAGTACTTCCCTGTTCACACTCTCTCCTGCCGCCATGTGAAGAAGTTACTTGCTTCCCCTTTGCCCTTCTGCCAGGATTATAAGTTTCCTGAGGCTTCCCAGCCATGCTTCCTGTAAAACCTGCAGAACTGTGAGCCAGTTAAACCTTTTTTATTTTATAAAGTACCCAGTCTCAGTTAGATCTTTATAGCAGTGTGAGAACAGACTAATACAGAAAATTGGTACAAGAGAAGTGGGGTATTGCTACAAAGATACCTGAAAATGTGGAAGCAGCTTTGGAACTGGGTAACAGGCAGAGGTTGGAATAGTTTGGAGGGCCAGAAGAAGACAGGAAGATGAGGGAAAGTTTGGAACTTCCTAGAGACTTGGTGAATGGTTTTGACCAAAATGCTGATAGTGATATGGACAATGAAATCAAGGTTGAGGTGATCTCAGATGGAGATGAGGAACTTATTGTGAACTGGAGCAAAGGTTACTTCAAAGGTTACTTGCTGTGCTTTAGCAAAGAGACTGGCAGCATTGTATTCCTGACCTAGGGATCTGTGGAACTCTGAACTTGAGAGAGATTTAAGGTATCTGGCAGAAGAAATTTCTAAACAGCATAGTGTTCAAGATGTGGCCTGGATGCCTTTAAATACCTATGCTTATTTGCATAAGCAAAGAGAACTTATATTTAAAAGGGAAGCAGAGCATAAAAGTTTGGAAAATTTGCAGCCTGACCATGTGGTAGAAAAAAATAACCCATTTTCTGGAGAGAAAGTCAAGCCAGCCACACAAATTTGCATATGTAAAAAGGAACTGAATATTAATAGCCAAGACAATAGGGACAGTGTCTCTAGGGCATTTCAGAGACCTTTGCAGCAGCCCCTCCTTTCACAGGCCTGGAGGACTAGGAGGGAAAAATGGTTTCCTGGGTCAGGTCCAGGGCCCCGCTTCTTTGTGCAGCCTCAGGACATGGTGCCCTGCATCCCAGCTGTTCCAGCTGTGGCTAAAAGGGGGCAAGGTACAGCTTGGGCTGTTGCTTCAGAGGGTGCAAGCCCCAAGCCTTGGCATCTTCCATGTGGTGTTGGGCCTGCAGGTATGCAGAAGGCAAGAGTTGAGGCTTAGGAACCTCCACCTAGATTTCAGAGGATGTAGAGAAACACCTGGATGTCCAGGCAGAAGTCTATTGCAAGGGTGAGGCCCTCATGGAGAACCTCTACTAGGGCAGTATAGAGGAGAAATATGGGGTTGGCACCCCCACACAGAGTCCCCACTGGGATACTGCCTAGTGGAGCTGTGAGAAGAAGGCCACCATTCTCCAGACTCCAGAAAGGTAGCTCCACCAACAGCTCACACCTTCTGGAAAAGCCACAGGTTCTCAATACCAGCCCACGAAAGTGGCCACAGGGGTGGAGCTGCCCAAGGCCGTGGGAGCCCGCCCCTTGCATCATTGTGCCCTGGATGTGAGACATGGAGTCAAAGGAGATGTTTTGGAGCTTTAAGATGTGATGACTTCCCTGCTGGGTTCTGGACTTTCATGGGTCCTGTGGCTCCTCTGTTTGGGCCAGTTTCTCCCTTTCGGAATGGGAGCATTTACCTAATGTCTGCACTCCTGTTGTATCTTGGAAGTAACTAACTTGTTTTTTATTTTAAAAGATCATAGGTGCAAGGGACTTGCCTTGACTCAAATAAGACTTTGGACTTGGACTTTTGAGTTAATGCTGGAATGAGTTAAGACTTTGGGGGACTGTTGGGAAAGCATGATTGATTTCAAAATGTGAGAAGGACTTGAGATTCAGGAGGGGCTGGGGGCTGAGTGATACAGGTTGGCTCTGTGTCCCCACTCAAATCTCATGTTGAATTATAATCCCCAGTGTTGGAGGAGGGACCTGGCAGGAGGTAATTGGATCCTGGGGGCAGAGTTTCCTCTTGCTGTTAGTGAGAATGAGTTCTCACAAGATCTGTTTAAGTGTGTAGCACTTCCCTCTTTGCTCTCTCCTTCTGCCACTGTGTGAAGGAGCTGCCCACTTTCCCTTAGTCCTTCCACCATGATTGTAAGTTTCTTGAGGCCTCTCAGCCTGTGGAACTGTGAGCCAATTACACCTCTTCATAAATTACCCAGTCTCAGGTAGTTCTTTATACCAGTGTGAGAAGGGACTAATACAGTATCCTGTCAATATGTGTAATTATTTGTCAATTGAAATTGTCTTTAAAAAATTACAACTTCCATATGGGTTGTGCATCTGCGCGCTCTCTCTCTCTCTCTCTCTCTCTCTCTCTGCCTCCCCCACCTCCCTGTTCCCTTCCCTCCCCTTCTTAACTCACTCAGGAGGAAGCCAGTTGCCATTCTGTGAGAAGCAGCCCAGTGTACAGGCCGATAAGGGAAAAATGGAAGCTTCTTGCCAACAGCCACAAGTAAGCTTGGAAGCAGATCCTGCAGTCCCAATCAGACATCCAAGTGACTGGTGCCCCAGTTAACAGCTTGACTGGAATCTCATGAGACATTCTGACCCAGAATCACTCAGCCAAGATGTTCCCAAATTCCTGAATTCCAAAAACTGTATGAGATGGTACATGTTTATTGTTATTTTAAGCAACCAAGTTTGGGAGTAATTTGTTATGTAGCAATAAATGATACTGTTTGTTTCCTAGGGGGGAAAAAAAACAAAGCTCTAGGCATCATACTACCTGATTTGAAAACTAACTACAGAGGTATAATAAATCAGTATGGTACTGGCACAAAAACAGACACAGACCGATGGACAGGATGGAGAGCCCTGAAATAAGTCCACGCATCTACAGTCAACTGATTTTCAACCAAAATGCCAAGAACACACAGTGGGGAAATGGCAGTATCTTCAATAAATGGTGCTGGAAAAACTGAACGTCCACATGCAGAAGAATAAAATTAGACCCTCATCTCACACCACATACAAAAGTCCACCAAAGTGAATTGAAATTTTAAATGTAAGACCCAAAACTATAAAACCACCAGAAGAGGCCAGGTGCAGTGGCTCACACCTGTAATCCCAGCACTTTGGGAGGCCGAAGCAAGTGGATCACTTGAGTACAGGAGTTTGAGACCATTCCGGACAAAATGGTGAGACCCTATCTCGACAACGAATACCAAAAAAAAAGAAAAAAAAAGCCAGATGTGGTGGTGTGCACCTGTAGTCCCAGCTACTAGGGAGGCTGAGATGGGAGAATTGCTTGAGCCTGAGGGGTCAAGATTGCAGTGAGCTGTGATCACATCATTGTACTCCAGCCTGGGTGACAGAGTGAGACCCTGTCTCAAAAAATAAACACTTATCAGAAGAAAACATACGGGAAAAACTCCATGACATTGGTCTGAGCAAAGATTTTATGAACAGTATCCTAAAAGTAGCAGTGGCAACAAAGGCAAAAATACAAATGAGATGACATCAAACTAAAAAGTTTCAGTGCAGCGAAGAAAACAGTGTGAAGAGACAGCCTCTAGAATGGGGGAGACCCTCTGCAAACCATACCTCTGATAGGGGGCTTATATCCAAAATATCTAAGGAACTCAGTAGCAAGAAAATAACTCCGTTTTTAAAATGTGCAATGGACCTGACTAAAGATTTCTCAGAAAAGACATACAAATGGCCAGCAGGTGTATGAGGAAATGCTCAGCACCACTAATCAGGGAAATGCAAATCAAAACCTCAATGAGATACCACCTCGCACCTGTCAGAATGCCTGTTCTCAATAAATGTTGGTGAGAATGTGGGAAAAAAGGGAATCTTTTGTATACTGTTGATAGGAATGTAAATCATTATGGGCAATGTGGAACACAGTATGGAGGTTCCTTGAAAAATTAAAAATAGAACTACCATCTGATGCAGCAACCTCTCAACCGGGAATATATCCAAAGGAAATGAAATCAGTATGTCACGGAGCTGTCTGCGTTCCGTGTTCACTGCAGCAGCATTCTTAATACCCAAGAAAGGGAATCAGCCTCAGTGACCACAAGCAGAGGAATGGACGAGGAAAACGCGGTCTGCAGCCACGATGGAATACTATTCAGCCTTTAAAAAGAAGCAAATCCTGCCATTTGTGACATCATGGATGAAGCTGGGACATTACGTAAAGTGAAATAAGCCAGCCAAAGGAAGATAAATGCTGCATGATCTCACATAGGGAGTGTAAAGATGTCAAACTCATGGAAACAAAGAGTAAAATGGTGGTGACTGGAGGCTGGGAGGTTGGGGAGATGTTGGTCAAAAGACACAAGGTCTCATTTAGGAGGAGTACGCTGAGATCAATCGTGCATTCTGGGGATTACAATTAATATATTGTGTATTTGAAAATTGCAAAGGGAGCAGATTTTAATTGTTTTTACCACAAAAATTATAAAGTATATGAGGTAATACATTTAAATAGCCTGATTTGGCCATCCCGTAATGTATACATACATCAAAACATCATGATGTGTGCCATAAATATGTAAAATAGTACTGCAAATTTAAAAAATAAATCAAGGCAGTGTATGGGATTATCAGAACCTCTGTTCAAACCAAGACCAGCACACACCAACAAGTTATTCTTCCTCAGCTCCTCTCCTATGTTATCAGTCCCGAGAGTTCCTTTACTTGTCATTCAAGTCACAGCACAACTGAGTAAATTGCAGCATCTTTTACATTCAGGTCGTGCCTTCCTAAGAACTACTCCGGATTGGGTTTGAAGAGCCCTCTTGTCTCATCTAAGGGTAGGTGAGAAACAGCCTTGAGAGCGGGGTAGTGCTGGGCCCGGGGATGTGGCAGACCTGAGCTGAGCCCCAGTTCTTGCCATCAGGAAGCCGGACCCTGTCCCATCTGTGGCATAGCACACATTCTACTAGCAGGTCCTTGAGGGCAAAGTCTCTTATCTGGAAATATCTTTAGAATCAGCAGTAGCACCTGGTTCTGCTGATATTGCCTTGGGAGCTTAGAGGATCACAGAGCAGGCTAGCAGCCAGGCTCAGGACGTGGAAACAGGCAGCCCCACCTCCCTTGCTCCAGCCCCAGTGAGCTTCAGCTATGTTTCTAGGTCGCGCGCCCACCGCTTGGCTATGATGGCTGATAAGGAGGATCTGGGAAGACCCTTCATATTACCATTTGGGGAAGACAGGTAACTGATCTGAACACTCTCCTCCCACCTTGCCCCCTGCGATGAGGAGATGATCCCTGGATCAGGGCGCTGATGGGAGAAGGGAGGGCATTTGAGTTGTCCAAAAACAGCAGTGTCCATCACAGCTTTGTTTCTCCTTTGTACCTGGTGATATTGGATCACACTGTGTCCCCACCCAAATCTCATCTCAAATTGTAATCCCCAATGTTAGAGGGGGGCCAATGGGAGGCGATTAGATGCTGGTGGTGGAGCTCTCGTGAATGGGTTAGCACCCGCCCCCCCCCACACACACCTTGGTACTGTATAGCGAGTTCTCACAGAATCTGGTTGTTTAAACCTGTGTAGCACTGGCCGGGCACGGCGGCTCACGCCTGCAATCCCAGCACTGTGGGAGCCAAGGTGGGCGGATCACTGAGGTCAGGAGTTCGAGACCAGCCTGGCCAACATGGTGAAACCCCATCTCTGCTAAAAATACCAAATTTAGCCAGGCGTGGTGGCAGGCACCTGTGATCCCAGCTATTTGGGAGGCTGAGGCAGGAGAATCTCATGAACCCAGGAAGTGGAGGTTGCAGTGAGACGAGATAGCACCACTGCACTCCAGCCTGGGTGACAGCAAGATTCTGTCTCAAAAAAAGAAAAAAAAATAGCTGGGCATGGTGGTGTGCACCTATAGTCCCAGCTACTCAGGAGGCTGAAGCAGGATGATCACTTGAACCCGGGAGGCAGAGGTTACGTGGGCCATGATGTTGCCACTGCACTCCAGCCTGGGTGACAGAGCAAGACTCTCTCTCAAAAAAAAAAAAAAAAGTGTGTAGCACCTCCCCATCTCTCTCTTCCTCCTGCTCCAGGCCATGGGAAGCGCTGGCTCCCGCTTTATCCTCCGCCAGGATTGTAAGTTTCCTGAGGCATCCCCAGAAGCCGAGTAGATGGCGTCATGCTTTCTGTACAGCCTGCAGAATCGTGAGCCAATTAAACCTCTTTTCTTTATAAAAACCCAGTCTCAGATTCTCAAAAGATTCTGTTTATCAGGTGTATTGGTCCATTGTTGCATTGCTATAAAATAGAGTTTAATTCACGCAGAGCCAGCTAAACAGGAGAGTGGAGTTTTATTCTTACTCAGATCAGTCTTCCCCAGCCTCTGGTGGCTAGGGTTCTTCTCAAGTAGTTTGTGGGAAGGGGTGGGGATAGCTAGGCATGGTGCTTGCTGATGACTGCTTGGGGGTGCTTTCACAGGGCTGTGGGAATGGTCCTCCACGCTGAGTTGAGTGGCTGCTTCTGGATGAGGCCGAAGCAGAGGTTGGTGGGTCCAGGTGGAGCCACTTGTTACCAGGCATGAAAAAACTCAAAAAAGTACCTCAAAAGGCCCATCTTAAGCTCTACAATTGTGATGTTACCTGCAGGAGTAAATGGGGAGGTGGCCCATCTGGTGGCCTCCAGAATCATGGCTGGCAATGGTCTATGTCTACACCTCAGCAGACAGAATTCAGGCTCCTCTACCCTCCTCGCCTGGTGAGCTAGGAGGGTAACCTGATTAGCTAGTGAGAGACCAGGTGAGCTACGTAGGTAGGTGGTGGAGTGCTGTGGAAAGGCTATTATCATTTAAACTAAAGTAAATATCTTCCAAAGTTAGCTTGGCCTAAGCACAGGAATAATTAAAGGCAGCTTGAAGGCCAGCGGCAAAGTGGAGGTTGGCCAGATGAGATCTTCCAGGCTGCCGTAATTTTCTCATTGTTCATAATTTTTGTAAAGGTGGTTTCAAATGGATGATGTCTGTATCACACCTGAAGGTGGTGACTCTCGATCTCCAGCGTCAGCTGAATTCTCCGCTGCGCCGCCTTCGTCCCTTTGAGCCCCCGGGATTGCTCAGTCTTCTCTTGGGTGAGACACTGGGCTGGCTGCTGTGAACACGAAAGGGGCCCGGATGCGGCCCTGCCCTTAGACTCACCGGCTGGAAGGACACATGCAGCAGAAACTCTGCCGGAGCTCTGTCAGCATTTGTTTTTATTTTTATAGTTTAGTTCTTATGAAAAGATGGCCTGGAGGTCCTTTGCTTTCGGGTTACGTGTTTGCTCAGGTGGGGATGTATCGTCTGAAGCTACCCCTACATAGCTCTGGGCACTTGTAGAAGAGAACCTGGGCTTGGACCTCTGTGAAGATTCACTCTTACAGCAGTTACCTGTCGTAGCCTCTGTTTTCCATTCTGCTTTTTTACATTTTATTATCCAAAGGGAGGTTTTTTGGGTTGGTTGGTTTTTTGAAATGAAGTCTCACTCTATTGCCCAGGCTGGAGCACAGTGGCGCGATCTCAGCTCACAGCAACCCCCACCTCCTGGGTTCAGGCAATTCTCCTGCCTCAGCCTCTAGAGTAGCTGGGACTACAGGCACGTGCCAGCACACCCGGCTAATTTTGTATTTTTGGTAGAGACTGGGTTTCATTATGGCCAGGCTGGCCTCAAACTCTTGACCTCAGGTTATCCGCCCGCCTCAGCCTCCCAAAGAGCTGGGATTACAGGCGTGAGCCACTGCGCCCAGCCAGGTTTTGTTTTTTATATACAAAAACTCCGAGATCCTCTTTCTAGGAGCATTGCCTTCCTCCAGATAGTATACACGAGCACAGGTTTTCATGGTGCTAGGGTTTGACTGCGTCTCCTCCAGAATTCAGGTGTTGAAACTTAATGGCCAGCGTGAGGCTGTTAAGAGGTGAGGGCTTTCAGCAGTGATGAGGGCGTGAGGGCCTCTCCCTCGTGCATGGTAATAAGGCCCCCATAAAAGAGGCTGCGCGCAGCGTTCCGCCAGCTTGCCTGCTGCAGGGTGAGGACGCAGCGACGAGGCGCCATCCTGGAAGCAGAGAGCAGCCCTCACCGGAAACTGAACCTGTTGGCACCTTGATCGTGGACTTCCCAGCTTCCAGAACTGTGAGAAATTAAGTTTCTGTTCTTTATAAATCACCCACTCTCAGATACACACACACACACTTTTGAGACAGAGTCTCGCTCTTTTCCAGGCTGGAGTGCAGTGGTGTGATCTCGGCTCACTGCAACCTCCGCCTCCCGGGTTCAAGCAGTTCTTTTGCCTCAGCCTCTCGAGTAGCTGGGACTACAGGCGTGCGCCACCACACCTGTATTTTTAGTAGAGGCGGGGTTTTGCCATGTTGCCCAGCCTGGTCTCGAACTCCTGACTTCGGGTGGTTCGCCCGCCTCGGCGTCTCAAAGCGCTGGGATTACAAGCATGAGCCACCGTGTCTGGCCGGTCTTGGGTATTTTGTTATAGCAGCATGAAAACAGACGAAGATACGTTTTCATGGGTATCGGCACGTTTCACAAGTTTGGGATTTATTGAAGGGCATAATGGGCGGTGTGCATCCAAGTTCCTTTTCTCTGTGATGTGGGCTAACTCTCCTAATATTAACCAAGAACTGAGCCAGGGAGGCTGAGTGGCTGTGGGGAAGGGGCTTCAGAGCCTTCCTGGAAGGAAGGGTGCCAGGCTGTGTGGTTCCTTCGGGACCCGGGGTGGCTGGCAGAGCTTCCAGCTTCTGTGGCTCTCAGTCCAGGGGCATGTGACAGGGATGGTGGGCGGGGTGGCATCTGGACACCATGGCTGGTCTAAGCTTCCACCCCATCTAGGACCCGTGTGTGCCAGGTTCTGGGTGTGCGGCACTGCTCTGTTCAGCTTGATGGGTTTCCAGGTGGGGTCCGGGGTGAGGGTTCGGAACCACCAGGGTTGAGAACCGCTGTGGTTTGTCGGTCCAGCTCAGCTACACACCCCACCCGGCCTATCTGTGTGTAAATGGCCTAGACACCTCTTTATAAGCTATAATGAAGGGTAATAGCCACCAGCCGCTGAACACCACTATGCACAGCCACTTTAACAGCCACTTTATTCTCCCCAGTCACCTGGGAGGGTCGCCGCTATTATCTCCACTTCCCTCGGAAGGAACTGGGTTCAGGGACCTGACAGCTAATGAGTTGTATCTGGAGCCTGGCTGTGCGGCTCCCAATTTACCTGGAATGAACAGTAAAAGCCTTACTAGGAAAGCATGTATTCCTGCAGAATGGCTGCGTGTACGGGCGTTGAACAGCTTCCCGAGGTTCACAGGGAGCAGCTCGCGATGCTCTCTCAGTGCGCACGCGGGGGTGTGGCTGCGCGGGGGCCATCCAAGGCCAGCAGGAGTCGACCACCCGCTTTCCCTGGAACGAGGCCCGCCAGAGTGCACAGCAAGGAGCCAGTTTGTAATCTGTGCCACGTGTGGGGAACTCACAGGCGCTGAGAAGGGCCCGCAGGTGGGAAAGGGCTGATTCTGCCTGAGGGTGCCTTGCAGGGGGTTCTGGTGAGCTGGGAGGACACCCAGCATGGAGGGCTTCTCCCGGGCCGCGTGTCTCATATGTCTTCTTGCAGCTGCTTTCCCAGCCCCTGAAGGGTGTGACATCCTGAAAGAAGCTGACCCCTGAGGTTATGCGGGTGTGGTCATATCCCCAGAGTGAGGATGGGGAATCCTTGAGGAAATGACCAGCCTGTTTCCTACTCTGTTTTTTTAAAAAAAAAAAAAAAAAAGCTGTGTGTTGGGGAGGCCTGCACTCCTGCTGCAGGCTGCAGTGAGAATCCGCGGTGACTGTTGCATCTGGCCCATCGTCAGTGCCTATCCATCAGTTACTTCCTGAGTGCCAAGTACCTGCCAGGCGCTGTCCCGTGCTGTCCCCTGCAATGGGGACAAGCAGGTCGTAGGTCAGACAGGGTCTCCCCTCTGGAGGAGAGAGAGGTGACACCCTGCCCAGACAACACAGCGTGGGACATTGTGATGTGGAGGGTGTGCCCACTGAGGGCACGGGAGGGACCTGAGCCTGTGCAAAATGCTTCATTTCTGTTTTTAAAATTTGGACTCCTCCATCTTGTTTCTGATTGAATCTTTCATTTCTTTACATGGCAAAGGAATAGAAAGAAAACACAGTTCTCTGCAAGTCACCACTCCACAGAAATCAGACCAGATCCCTGCAGAAATTGAGCAGCAGCTTAGAACGTTGGAGTCAGTGAATTCCAGCATTCAGGTGACCTCAGAGGTCAGGGCACCGCTTCTCCCACCCAGATACAGGCACTGGCCTTGGCCCCAGGGGCTGGAGAGGAGTAGAGGGGAGGCTCGGGGTGAGTGTGACAGGAAGCATTCTGTGTCCAGCAGGGAGCTCTGCAGCCACCAGGGACAGCTACAGTCTCAAGAGCTGTGCGCCCAGGGAAGAGTCTGCCCGAGTGGAGACCAGCCTTGCTCAGCATCTGGCTGGGCATACTGAAAGCGAGGCTGAATCGGCAGGGCTGACATGGTGGCTCAGGGCAGGGAGGATTCTATCAGCAGGGGAAGGGCTTCATGGAGGAGGTGACACTGAGAAGATGGACGGGGAAGGAGAGGCCACAGCCTGAGCTGAGCCCATCAGTGGGGAGCCGCTCGCAGATGACAGGCCCATCCCGTACCCAGTCAGTTCTGACTTTGTGGACCCCAGAAGTCACGGCACTAACGTGGCTCTGATTCACGATTCTGCTTTATTCTAGAGAGCTCTGCTGGAGGCATGTGTGTGGGAGAGGGTGGGGCAAGCTCGGCCTTCACACCCTAGCTGGTGGCATGAAGGAGGTGGTGCTTGGGAGGGCCCCTGGTGCCCCCACACCTGCCCCTTCCTCCTGCCACGGGGTCGATGGGGATGGAAACTTGCCTAGCTCTCCAGGAGGGGCAGTGTGGCCTGTGGCAGGAGCGAGGCACAGCCCCGTCATGGCCCCTGTGTGAGCTGAACAAGGCACTGGGCCCTCTGAAAACTACAGACGGTAAGAGTGATGTTTCATCTGCAGCAGGTCCCAGCACGTGTGGGAAATGCTTTACAAAGGTCACATACTACTTGTGGAAGAGGAAAGCAGACAGGGGCCTCAGTGAACACTGCAGCAAATAAATCATTCAGAGCTTTGGGGATCCTTCTAGAAGCAGTGTATTTCCACCAGCTCTGCTTGCTTTTCCAAAGATGCAGCTCCAGAATCAGATGTCTGTGATCTGCCTGGAGCTGCCATCTTTCAGCCAGGGTGGGCTCCAGACGGGGGAGGGGTGCGTGGAAGAGGTCTGTGCTCCCAGTGGGTGGCCCAGCGATCAGAGGCCCCATCCCAGGGCCTTCCTCCTCTTGGAGCCATCCATGGCCAGCCTTCTGCCGCCAGTCTACTCACAACACATCCTGGCTCCTACCTAAACCTTTCCCCAAGGAAAACGGCAGTTTGACACTGTCCGCCTGCTCCAAGGACATATCACACCTGTGCCGAGGAAGCAAGTTTTCACCTCTGCATTCCTCCTGAGGGCAGGACTGTCTGGTTCACTACCCCGCTGTCTTCCCTGGCACAGTCCATAGTTACTCACCGAGTGCCAAGTATATGCCAGGCACTTTGTGAGACAGAGTAGGTGTTGGTATCCTTTAAGTCACTATCTTTTTTTGAGCAAACTTTTGTTTTTTTAGATTGAGTCTCCTTCTGTGGCCCAGGCTGGAGTGCAGTGGTGCAGTCTCGGCTCACTGCAACCTCTGCCTCCCAGGTTCAAGCAATTCTCCTGCCTCAGCCTCCTGAGTAGCTGGGACTACAGGCGCGTACCATCACGCCCGGCTTATTTTTTTTTATATATATATTTTTTTAATACAGACAGGGTTTCACCGTGTTAGCCAGGATGGTCTCGATCTCCTGACCTCATGATCCACCCGCCTCAGCCTCCCAAAGTGCCGGGATTGCAGGCGTGAGCCACCGCGCCCAACCTCAAGTAAACTTTTTATAAACAGAATGTCCACAAACCGTATGTGTACCACTAAATTAACTTAGTGTGAACACATGTGTCATCAACACCCAGAGGTCCCCTGAATTCTTCCATCGAACCACACCCCCCACACGTGAACCACTACCCTGACTCCACTTGTGTAATCATTTGTGCCTGTTTTGAATGTCGTACCAACTGAGTTATACATCACGCCCCCTTGGGAAGTGGCTTTTTCACTCGACAGTGTGTCTGTGATTTATCCATGTTATTCATCCTCACTGCTGAAAAGCATCCCATTGATTGGCTACCCACAATTCATCCATTTGATTGTCCATGAGAATTCAGGTTGTTTCCAGTACTGGCCTGTTAACAATTTTCATCTGTCTTTTGGTGGATGTAGGTGTCCATTTGTTAGGTAAAAACAGGAATAATTTTGCAGGGTCCAGGGGTAGATGTCATTAGTACCTTGTAGAATGCATACACGCCTGATGAAGGAACAAGCGTCTATGGCTTCAGGGGGCAACAGGATAGGCAAGATGGGATACAGTAGACGTTTACACACTCAGTCCTTTCCTGAGCTTGACCCTAAGTGCAGGGCCCTGTCATCTGCCTTCTGCCCCAGCCAGGGGGGTAGCTGGCTGTAGAGCCTGGCAGGCTCTGTGGTTAAGCTGCTGGGTGGGGCTGCATTGGGTCCAGCCTAACAGGGCCTGGGGCTCTGAGGGGACCTCAGCATCTCACTCTGTCACATATACTACAGTGTAATGGCATGATTATGGCTCACTCCAACCTCCACCTCCCAGGCTCAAGAGATCCTCCCACCTCAGCCTCCCAAGTAGCTGAGACTGCAGATGTGCACACCTGGATAGTTTATTTTTTATATTTTGTAGAGATGGAGGTCTCACTCTATTGCCCAGGCTTAGTCTCAAACTCCCAGGCTCAAGCGATCCTCCTGCCTCAGCCTCCCGAAGTGCTGGGGATTACAGGTGTGGGCCACCACACTGGGCTCATATTGAGGCACGTATGAGAGAAGCTGTAGTCTCCCATTCCTGACACCTGTTCCCTCAGAGCCCTGTGCTTACCCATCTCAAAGGTCAGCATTGAGTCCTAGTAGTCTTGGGGGCCACATTCCAGTCCCCAGCAAACTTGGGACCTGATGGTTTACCCAACCCCACTTCCTTTTTTTTTTTCAGACAGTCTCACTCTGTCTCCCAGGCTGGAGTGCAGAGGCATGATCTCAGCTCACTGTAACTCCACCTCTCGGGTTCGAGCATTCTCCTGCCTCAGCCTCCTGAGTAGCTGAGACTACAGGTATGTGCCACCATGCCCAGCTAATTTTTGTATTTTTAGTAGAGATGGGGTTTCACCATGCTGGCCAGGATAGTCTGGATCTCCTGACCTCATGACCCACCTGCTTCGGCCTCCAAAAGTGCTGGGATTACAGGCGTGAGCCACCACGCCTGGCCCAGCCTCTTCTCTCTCTCTAGATGGACTTGGCTCATCCCCCTCCAGCACTCCAATAGCTCCCCCCCCCACCGCCCCACACCACCCTGCCTCACCTCCAACTGAGATAACTGCCTCCCTTTATACTAGCCACTGCTGGCCTCTCCATGGACCATCAGTCCCTCTCTAAGTGGCATAATGTGGGCCCAGGTGACTCCCTGACTGACTCAGAAAGCACCGGATGGCTCTAGGAGTTCACCCTTGGAAATGACGGGGAGGGCATGAACCCTTTCACGATAGGACTGACCTCTTTGGACCGCCAGTGATGTGAAGGGACCTCAGTGAATTCTAGTTGTACCGACAGATCTTCCACTGATCTCCTGGTGACATGCCAGAGGTCTCTACTGTGCACCCCATGTTCATCCAGATAATTGGGTTTCCTGAAGAACCCTCATTTGGTTTCCTCTGGAAACCCAAATATCTGGTGTGCTCCTCACATACTCAGTGCAGCCTCTAAATGAGGCTAGAATCACCTCATTATTCTAGATTCTTCAGGAAAACAGGCTCTGTGAATCCCTTGTGCACCCCCCACCCGCACCCTGAGCCACAGTGAACCTCCCCTCCTGGTGCTGTGTGGCCCTCCAGCTCTTCCCCGGAGCGCCGCAGTCCTGCAGCGGCTCAACAAGGGGCGGAGTAGCCAGGCTGGATTTGGCATCAGAAGTCTGGGGCTCTGACCTTGCCACTTCCTGCCATGTGACCTTTAGAGTTGACTTAAATCTTGGCTGCTTCGCTTTAAACTCGCCACTATCCCTGCCCTGCCCACCAGAGTTGCTGGGTCTAGCAGATAACCCACCCTCTGGAAACACGCTTTGTAAACGGCAGGTCCCTGTTCAGGCATTGTGGTGTTTTGCTGATGCACAATGCTACGTATTTTGTCATAATCTTTGTCCTGGGAGAAATCATCTGGGGTTTGACAACAGGTGACCACCTAGGTGTCACACAGGGCTGGAATGTCCCCCGATCCCAAGCTTTATCTCCCATTTCCGAGTCTCACACACAGCTTCAGGTTGGGGACCGAGGAAGACAGGAAGAAATGAAGCTTCACCCCTTTCTCCAACCCACCTGGCCCATGAACTCTCCAGCCATGAAAGCAGTCACTCCCCCACGGAGGCCCATCAATTTCAGGACACACACTCCCAGCCAGCCACTAGTCTCTATCAGCAGGTGCAGGAGCAGGTGTGGCCATAGCCTGGACTTGCAGGCTCTCCCCTTCCACCCACAGACCCAACAAAATCAGGCTCCACTGTACTTACTGTCCTAGGACCTGACATTTCAAAATAACTTACTGGGTTGTTTCTGATGACAAAAGTAATATATCTGCTAGGTGTGGTGGCTCACGCCTGTAATCCCAGCACTTTGGGAGGCTGAGGCAGGTAGATCATGAGGTCAGGAGATTGAGACCATCCTATCATGGTGAAACCCCGTCTCTACTAAAAATACAAAGTCAGCCGGGCGTAGTGGCACACGCCTGTAATCCCAGCTACTCGGGAGGCTGAGGCAGGAGAATTGCTTGAACCTAGAAGGTGGAGGTTGCAGACAGCCAAGATCGTGCCACCGTACTCTAGCCTGGCAACAGAGTGAGACTCTATCTATCTCAAAAAAAAAAAAAATTTCCAAACAAAACCACCATTGATACCTTGGTATATCTGCTTTTGCCTTTTTACTGTATTTCCATCAGTTTCCTGTATCTCCATTTCCTAAACAGTTCCATCCATCTGACCTCTAACTGCCCCTCCCTGACCCCTACTGCAGTGAGACTGACTCCCGAGACCCTTCTCACTCCATTCAGTATAGAACTGGGGTGGGACAGTAAGGGTTAAGGGCATTACCAATTCTCAGTGATTGAACTGTAATGAGGACGAGAGGCTAAATTCAAGTTTATTGCAGAATAAAGGTGTGTGCAGTCAGCATTTGTAAGAGGCTACAATGAGATGCCTTCCAGAACTTGGCAATACAATTAAGTAGAGAGTTGAACAGTAGAGTGCACACGCAGATGAACGGCCTGCAGGAATCACTTTAAAAGATAAGTTAGCTTTAGTGAAGGCAGAAAGAGCTGGTCTTGAATGCTGGTCAAGATGGGACTAAACATGGAAGAAGCAATGGCCTAATGAGAGCACTGAGATATTTGCAGAAACATGGTGTGGGGTCGTGGGGCTTGCATGGAGCACAGGCAGAGGGAAGCCCATCAGTTGCTTCTCTAAGGACCGGGTACACGGGTAGACGAGCCCCTAGTCTGTGGGAAGGAGTCTGCTGGGTTAGGGGGTGGAGCAATGGAGACAGTGGGCCAAGAGTGTGGACTCTAGAGCCAAAGTGACTGGGTTCAAACCCTGCCTGCCCCCGATGTACAAGCTGTGCCACACTGGGCAGATAGGGACTTCTTGAGCTCTTTTCCTGATCTGTGAAATGAGGCTGCTGACATCTTGCTGTGAAGACTATGCATAGGAAGCTTAAGGTAGATGTGGAGCTGTAATTATTATTAACAATGATTTTATTACTGATAAATAATGACTTTATTCAGCAGTTCCTAGGAAGGTTGTTCAACAGAAGCCAGCCCCTGAAGCTGTTCTTTTCTGAGTGCACTGAGTAAAAATACTTGGGCTTGCACTGAGGCCTGGCCCCTGAGCCTGGGTGACCAAGCGACCCCCAAGGCTCTGCAGGGCAGCAGCGCCCTCGATGCCCGCTCTTCAGTTAGAAATGCAACCAAACGCTGCCTTACATGGCAAGTGGGAACTGAATACAAAGGCTGTGACCGCGTGCGAAATAGATGCTATTTGGTGGGGGATATAAGTGTTACTTGCTATAAACCCAATGTTGCCAACAAAAGGGCCTAGACAGAGTTCTGGGCGTGACTCTGAGCAGATACTACGGGTGGTACGACCTACCTGCACCTCAGGAAGTCTCGTGAAGGTTTAATGGGACAATGGGCATACACTATTTCCTAGCATGTAGGAGGCGCCTGATACAGAAATGTTTCACACTTTGCAAATGTGAGGTTTTTTTTGAGGTCAGGTGGGAGGCATTACTCTATACTCCAACATAGCAGATTTGTTCTGGTAGAAAAGAAAAAAAATCACGTTTATTTTACAAGGCAGTATTTTCCTAAAGTGTTACACACCAAGGAAAGTTGAGCTGTCTGTAGGAAAACAATATAATTTTAGGAAATTACAGAAGAGTCAACATTGTGCTTAAAACTTTAAAATAGTTTTTTAAAATAGCACAGCAAGTGAATACTGCAAAGTATAAACAGCCTTAAAAAGGGATGTGAACACAATATGGAAGCTCAGTATGAAAACCGCTAGTGATGGGTCGCTTTGAGAAGCGTCTGGGCTACTGAGAGAATACTGCTTCAACCTTCATTGGAAAATTCACAGCACTCACTGAAACAAGGCCTTTTCCTAAAACAGCTCTCAGTTATTCACAGTAATGAAAAAGAGCAGTGACAATTTTTAAATGGTGAATAACCCCAAAATGAATGTTGAGAAGTGCCCTATTTATGTTTGGATGTGAGAACCGCTGACCTCCAGGAAGTTACAGCGCTGATCAAACGCGTGGAACTCCCACTTGCTTCTCCTGTCTTCCCTCCTCCTCAGTGGGAGAAGACAAAATCGTACTACTGAAAAGCCTAAAATATAACTGGTGTCCTCTTCTGGTTCACACCTCCTCTGGAGAAGGGGACAGAAGAGCAGACTGTTAAAACTTTGTTTTCCTCATGTGAAAAAGCCAAAATGTGACTATAAAATTTTGCAAACAATATGTGGGAATAAGTAAGAGCTGACCGTATAAATATTCTAACTAACTGGTGCTTTTTTCCTGCCTGGTAGTATTTGTACCACTAAACTTAACTGGATGGACGGACAGTTTTATAAATTATCCAGGTGCATACTCCTGCCAGAGTCGAGAATTAAATTAGCATAAAAGGAGTTTGTTATGATCAGTCCCAAAATACTTGTGATGTTTCAAACAGACCAAGAAGTGGAGGATAGGAAGTAAAGCCCCCACTCCAAGATAGAATCAAAGCTCATATCAAATCTAAAAAAGTATTTCGGGAAAACAGTGGCGTGGTTTTGCTCTGCACCTGGCGCTTTACTTTGTGTTTTATTTTGTGTTACCTTCAACTACAAGTCTTCTCATCCCAGGGAAGCAACTGTTCTTCAGGGCGGTCCTCAAATTCTGACTTCATATTTTAAAAATTACATCGTAAAAAAGACCTAGATGTGATAGTAAATCCTTAGTTTTTTGTATACCAAACAGTCGTAACCACAAAGGCATTTTAATAGTCATGTCTTGGAAAAGTTATAAGCATATTTGAAACTTGAGACTTCTAAAATCTTGGTTAGAGAAGATACTAAATTCTACATTTAGTGGAATTAAGCTTCTACCTAATAGCGTTTATGCCAACTCTCCAAAAGCAGGACTAGTACTGGGTTTCCATATAAACCCAAGAAAGCAATTTATCCATCCACAAAGCCCAACCCTTGCTCCAAGTGAGCATATTCCTGGGTCCAAATGGCAAAGCTTTCATGTCTGTCAGTGTGCAAGTGTTAGTGAACCCAGGCTGTTTCACATGACTGTGTCCAATGTCTACAGTGCATGTTAGTCTAAACATTTTCTAAAGTGCCTATAAGTATACAAATTAGCAACATCACATCAGCGTTAGAGAAATTCCTTCATATAATATAGAATAGAACAGGCCTAGAATTTAAAGTGAAGCTACACATTTTTATAATCTGTTTCAGTTGCTTTTGGAATGTAAGCATAAAGAAACAATTCCAGTTCAATCATATATTTCAGGGTGTTAGTAACAGTGCTAGGACAAAAATAAATCTTGTGCTTATTTAGAAAAGGTCATTTTGAGATCCATGAGTATCTGATACTTAGAATCCAATGGAACGTCTCTAATTCTATACAGTAGATAGTAATAAGTGAAGCTTAGTGAGTTTTTAATTATAAAGAGATTGTGCAAATATTTAAGGTGATTATCAACCATTATTAAATCCAAAAATTCCATTAAAATTGTGTCTCATCAGAATGGCAGTTCAGGAGTTTAAAAAAGGAACCTAGACACAAGTCCTAGATGGTACTGAGAGAGGGCCCGACTCTGCCACTGAGCCAAGCTGCAGGTGGCCCCATGGCCATGTCTTTCCGTGACTTTAGAAATCTGGTTGCTGACTCCATTAGATGAGTGGGTAGGAATGATGTAGAGGAGCAAGCCCCTCTATATGCCCATGTGGAGAGTGGGCTCACCCACAGGGAAAATCCAGACAGGGCCTCGGTGTTGCTGTTGGAAACCTGAGCGCATGGCACGGGACTGCACCGCTGTGGCCTGACACAAGGGTTAGGGCATGTGGCTTCCAAGCCTGCCTTCAGTGGGCCCGTCACGCAAGGGAGGGACCAAGAACCTCAGGCTAGGCTCATCAGATGTTTCTGTGCCATCTGTGCCATGCCCTGGGCAGAGGGAAGTCCCTCATGCCCACACCTGCCCTCTCCTGTGCCTGCCTGTTCCTAGAGCTCCTCGTACCCCCTTCTTCTTGGTCTTGTTGAGTCTTTAAATTTCAGTAAGTGGAGACTAAGCTGCACTCTCATTTAGCATAGAAATTTTTAACTAACACTGCAAAGGAAAATGCATACTCTGCCTTCTAAACCCTATGGATATCTTGGCCACCTAAACCTTAAAAAAAAGTTCTATCTAGCAAATGACTTAAATTACACATATACCTGGGAAAGCGGATTCTTCCTGGAGTAGTTTGTGAATGATGTCAAATGGAGGCCTTGGGGAAGAACACAACTTTTTCTTTCTTAAAATACAAATGAATGTGCCGTAGACACACACCACGCTGCTGCCAGAGCACAAGGAAATGCCCCGAGAGCGTGCTTCTGGAGAGTTAGGAACGAGTATTCTGTCTCCAGCTCTGATGTTCTCATTAGGCCATACTTATAATTTCCAGGATTTTTAACTATGCCTCACGGATAGAAGGTTTGGAGAAATGGCAGTTGCGACTCGCACAAGAAAGCTGGTGTTAATGGAGATTAGAAGTAGCCTTCTGAAGAGAGCTAAATAAGAAAGAATTCGTCACTATTTTGTGCAAGTGAGGGAAGAGAACACACAGAGCAGACGGTGTTAGTGGGGAAAGTGAAGGAAGAGTACACAAAATCTTTCTCCTGACTTAGCAGCGAACTATTTCAACTGCTTTTGTATTTGCATAAAAATCCATGCATCGTATTGAATTCTAATCCGTTTCTCATTTAAGCCATACTAATGCTTCATACAACCAAATGAAGCAGAATTAATCAAACCTATTAGATTCATTCCTAATCCCTAAAGGACTTATGTCTTTAGCATTTCCATGCTAACTAAAACTATTAATTGATTTTTTTTCTTAAGATGTCAGATGTGGCTGCCTCCTAAATATACCTATATAACTTCCTAAGAGTTTTTCCCAGACTTGAAGAACAATTAAAAGCAGAGAAATGTTGAGGAACCCACCCAAGAGGCCAGTTCAAGTGCTGAAACACCTTCCCCAGCTGGCCCAAGCCAAGTCAATCTCTTCCTTCCCCTGGGTTCCCAGAGCTTTCTGGGTGTCATGAGTTGAATGTGTCATGTGTAGGACTGTGGGTCTCTTCATGGGAGGAGAATCAGGTCTTATTCATGCTGTGTCCCCACAGCACACTGCAGAGGACAGGTGCTCACCTAAAGCTGGATTGAGCACAAGGCGGATGAGGTCATCTCTTCTTATGTGAACGTTTAGCTCAGCCCCAGTGGTGAAGCCTTGTACAGACACTGGCCACAATCCAGGGGCTGAGCTGGCCTCTAGTGACCTCCTAGAAGTAAGCCGAGGCAGCTCTGGTCCAGACCCAGTGCAGGTGTAGGGAGAAGGGGAAAGGGAAGAAATGGCGGCTACCAGGGCACACTCGATTCCCCACGGGAGCTGCTGCTTGCGTAGGACATGCGGGACAGGACAGGGGTGCCCGTGAACACGTCAAAAGGAATGGCAAGAGTCTTTCTAGGAAGGACTGGCTATTGAGAAAACACTGGCTCCTTCCCTTTGGGCACCTCCTCAATCTGATCCAAGATACTCTGATCATCGCTTCACTACCTTCAAATCTCCCAGTGAAATTAAGGCTGGGTCACAATTCATGACACCAGATGCTACATAGAAAGTAAGTCAAGATACAAAAGAAAACCGTTTGTAATAAAAAGAATGTCTTAGTTGTAAGACTGAGAGAAGCTAATCAGCATACCACCAAACTGCTACAGTTGTTGAGGGGTGGAGTGGGTAGAAAATATCACTGGAAAAAAGGATCCATCAGACAGAGGTACAAAAGCTCGGCGTGGATCCCAGGCTGCGCCTTCCTGGCTGGACTCTCACACGGTGGTTTCTATGGTTTCAATCACTTCCAGGTCAGACTGCGAGGGGGAGAGAAGGGTGCACTCATCCGGTTCCCAGCTGCTCTCTGGACTGTAATCTTCCTCTGAACTCAGTTCTGCTCCTTCTTCTGTGTCCTCGTCACACGATTCCACGTAGTGAGCCCCAATTGCATTGATCCCAGAGTCCTCAGAACTTGAGGGAGAAGAGCAGTGATCTATTTTTGGTGTATTGCTCTCTTTTGAAATTAAGGCATCGTGTGCAGAGACCTCCTCAGGGCTCATTTTGTGGGAATGTAGCGCCGGCTGCTTCTGCACATAACACATCTTCCCATTAATACATTTAACCTGATAGTTGTCAATAAAGAGGTCTGAAATCATACAGTACCTTGGTGAGTCAGGGGGAAGGGGAGGCTGAAAGACAGATGCAAATTTCAGGAAGTGCTCAGTGAGCGAGACTGAGATCTGAATGGTGTTTGTGGGCTCCCGAGGCCTGGCAGGAATCTCGGTGCTTGGAAGCTGTTCCACAGGGGTCATAGGCTGATACATGTATTTGCCTGTGGAGACACACAAAAAAAAGACACTTGAAATCTATGAGTATTACACAAACTATATTAATACAGAGATAATGGTTTCTTTCTGAGGACTCAGAATGTCTTTAAAAATATTTCAGTAACATGTCAAAAAAAAAAAAAACTAGTAATAAAATCATTCAACACCGTTATAGTGAATTAAAAAGCATGGTATATAATTTTCATCTAAAAGACTCTCTAAATCTCAATTTATATTTGAGTCTTTCTGTTATCTCTGAAGTAGGTAGATGATACTATAATCCTTATTTTACAGACAACTTTAAGTAATTTACTCATCAAACTAGAACAAAGAATGTCCATAATACAGTACAGTAAAAAATAGAACTTGCATGGCCAGGTACAGTGGTTCCTGCCTGTAATCCCAGCACTTCGGGAGGCCAAGACAGGCAGATCACTTGAGGTCAGGAGTTCAAGACCAGCCTGGCCAACATGGCGAAACCCATCTCTACTAAAAATACAAAATTTAGCTGGGTGTGGTGGTGCACGCCTGTAATCCCAGTTACTTGGGAAGCTGAGGCATGAGAATCCCTTGAACCCAGGAGGCGGAGTTGCAGGGAGCCAAGATTGTGCCATTGCACTCTAGCAGTGGATTGCACTCCAGCCTGGGCAACACAGTGAGACCCTGTCTCAAAAAAAAAAAAAAAAAAAAAAAAGTTGTAAAGTAGTATAATGTACTGTAAAATTATAATTCCATGTTTATCTCTGTGTTAATGTACATATCCTTCCAGTTTTAAAGTTTATTATCAGAATTATAGATTTTCACTTTCTAGGTTTCTATGTTTTAATTACCATATATGCACACTTATATATTTAATAGGTAATGGCCCACTGGATTGTCCTGGCCACCCTCAATGACTGGGGTAAGGTATAGGGTGTAAAATGATTTCTCTCAGGACCAAAGCTCATCAGTGGCCTAAACAGGAGGTATTCTCTCCGACACCAATTCCATGGGCACTAAGCAACCTAAGCCAAGCAGAAGCAAAGGGCAAATGCACAGGGAGATGCAGAGGACAACCTGCTGGCTGTTTCTAGGAGACCAACAGGCTTATCTCCAAGCCTTCCTCTCTGCTCTGAGCCCTCAACTGTTTCCCACCTAGTTTATGTGGAAGTAAAACCTAAATGGATTTGGTCTGAATGTGTCCCTTTCCTCATTCTATTTTTCATTCAACATCTAGCAAAGCCTCCCACGTGCCAAGTGCTAAGAAAATAGGGTTGAAAATATCCATTCTGTAAGTCTAGAGTGATTTCAAAACAAAAAGCTACAGCAGGGATGGGGGCGGGGCTAAAAAAAAAAAAAAAAACCCAGAGTCAAGTAGCCACAGTTGTGGACATCATTTTTGGAGTTTTCCTAATTTAGCCAATTTATCGGTTCATGTTGTATCTTGTGCACATTGTTGACAGGGCTTTTACCCTTCGCACTACCTGCATTTTAGACCAGACAATTCTTCGTTGGGGGGCGGGGAGGACGGCGCTATCCTACACACTGCAGGGTGTCCAGCAGCATCCTTGGCCTCTACCCGCTAGACGTCAGCGGCAGCTCCTCCCCAAGGCAGACAAATTCCCCGAGGGGTGAAATCAGCCCGGTCAAGAACCACTGATTTATGGTATCTTCATGGGCATCTTTTCCAGGAGAATCACTCGTGTATTGCTCTTGCGCCTGTTTCTTTCTTTGTCAGGCTGGAAATCCTTCTAGGACAGGAATCACATTTGTAGGAGAAACTAGCTTTGGTTTTATAATGCTGATGAAGCCACAGAGTAGCAGCAGTTTCAGATTAGAACGTAAGTAGTAAAGATGCCACAAATCCTGCGATCTCGGTCATCTATCAGACCAGTCAAGCTTGCATTTTTTTTTTTTTTTTTTTGACTCCTATACCAAAAAAGCCATTCAGGTACCACAATTTCTTTATGACCAAATTACTCTAAAAATACCTTCATTTTCATCCTGAGGTACCACATGAAAAGGGTACATTTAAAGTTGTTAAGCCTCTGGGTTTCCAGGGTGCTTCCAAGCCCGAACAGACCTCATGTAAACCCCATGGTCTGATAAAAAAGCAGTGAGAAGAACCCAGTCACACCTGCCTGGGAGAACTATGTTTAAAATACACTAGGCATCTTCATTTCTCTAAATCTTTAAAATTATTACTTGTCAGGCAGAGTTAAAATCGGGTCAGATCTAAGAGTTGGCATGGCAGGACCTCTGCCCCTAAGCACTGTGAACACTACTGGCTGAAGGGCTAAAGAAGGCTGACATTTAAGCCTCCCTCCAGAGCAATGTATGTTTGGGTACGCCATAGAGAACGGACTTAGAGAACGTGCAGAACTACTCTTCTGTCCGCAGAGTGGTAAATAAAGCATGGAAGGAGGGTTTCGTCTTTTCCATTCTTGGCGGGTAGTTATGAGCTCAGGAGGCTGTGGAAGGGAGGCAGTCAAGAAGAGCTTACTGTACATGCTGATTAGGTTTAGGCTGCCCTAAGTAACCTGTGGTTCAGTCACTTGTCACAGCCATAGGAGGATCCTCATAGTTGATTCATGCCGTCCAGACCATCCTCAGATCCACGGGGATCAAGGCTTTATTTGTCCAAAGATAGACAGAGGAAAAAGGTGAAGCCTGGCTTTGGGACTTCCCTCACTCCCTCTTTTTTCCTTCCCCTATCTTTATGTTTCTTCATACTGTCTTTGCTTTCTTTTCTCTTGGTTCTTCCACTCTTTCTTTCTCTGGTCCCCTCTCATCCAAAGCTCTATTTTTCTTTCTCGAAGTGTTATGCTATGGACTGAATGTTTGTATCTCCCTAAAATTCATGTTGAAACCCTAATCCCCCATGTGATGGTATCTGGAGGTGGGGCCTTTGAGGAGTAATTAGGTTTAAATGAGGTATGAAGGGTGGAGCCTCTATAACTGGTTTAGTGCCCTATGAGAAGAAGGACAGACCAGATCCCTTTCTCTCTCCTCCCCGTGAGGATACAGCATCTGCAAACCAGGATGAGTGTACTCAGCAGACACTGACTGCCTCAGTCTTGGAATTCTCAGCTTGTAGACTGAGAAATACACGTTTGTTGTTTAAGCCACCCAGACTATGGTATTTTCTTATAGCAGCCCAATCTGACCAGGATGTACAGTAAAGAGAAATGCAGCTGGGTGAGGAAGATGAGAACCAGATTCCACTTCTTTCTACAAGGTACGCCTAGTAAATGTGTTTACTTAGAGTGAGGGTGAGAGCCCATGATCTGGTGATACAGGGACGCAAAGAAAAAGAGAAAGAAAATAGTAAAGATGGCCACATTAAAAACAAAAAAACCGTTAGTAACCACCTTTGAAATATCAATTATTATATAATACTCTATTGTTTATAAACACGGAAATAATTAAACTCATATCAAAGATCCCTGGGGTATCCTATGCTGAGAATCCGTGTTCACAAAGGATAGCTCCAAGGCACTGCAAGATCCTGAATTATCAGAGATTCAATTATGTTTACTGTACTATGAGAATAAAATGAACACACTTCTTCAACAGCAAGGATTTCTGGAGATTTAGCCAAGAAATTCAATAACCACTATATTCTCTGAACAATCGTAATTAAGGGTTTACTGTGTTACTTAAAGAATAAATGGATGAGAATGTTTAAAACCTAAAGCTCTAAAAGGAAAAGATACTCAGAGTGAGGGCTTAGAGAAAAAGAGAGAGCAAAAGGAGGATTCATTTGATCCAGCAATTCCACTTTTGGGTCATACCCGAAAGAATGGAGAGCAAGGTCTCGGGGGTATTTGAACATCCATGTTCAGAGCAGCATCATTCACAACATCCAAAAGGTGGAAGCAACCCAAGCGTCCCCATGGACGAGCAGATAACAGGCCACATATGCGTAAAATATAATACGAGCCTTGAAAAGGAAGGGAAATCCTGACTCATGCTACAACTGGAAGAACCCTGAGGAAAGAGAAATAAGCCAGACACAGTAAGACAAACACATATGATCCCAATTCTTTGATATATCTAAAGTAGTGAATTCACAGAAACTGAAAGTAGAGGGGTGTTTGCCAGGGACTGGACATACGGGGGAATGGGGAGTTGTTTAATGGGTGGAGACTGAGCTTTAGAAAACGAAGAGATGTGGAGATGGATGGTAGTGATGGCTGCACAATATAAATGTACTTAACACCACCGAACTGTACACGTAAAAATGGTTAAGATGGGCCGGGCTTGGTGGCTCATGCCTGTAATCCCAGCACTTTGGGAGGCTGAGGCGGGTGGATCACTAGGTCGGGAGTTTGAGACTAGCCTGACCAACATGGTGAAACCCCGTCTCTACTAAAAATACAAAAATTAGCTGGGCGTGGTGGCATGTGCCTGTAGTCCCAGCTACTCGGGTGGCAGGAGAACTGCTTGAACGCAGGAGGCAGAAGTTGCAGTAAGCCGTGATTGTGCCATTGCACTCCAGCCTGGGGGACAGAGCGAGACTCCATCTCAAAAAAAAAAAAAAAAAAAAAAAAAGGTTAAGATGATAATTATATTTTACCAAAACGTACCCCACAAAAGTGGCCTGAGGTTAAATGCATCCTTAGTTCAGTTCTTTGACTATATATATTTTAAATTAGTTTTATACTTTTAGTATAATTCACGGTATTAACAGACTGAAGGGAAAGAACCATATGATCCAGAGTATATAAAGAATTCTTACCCCATAAGAAAACAACCAAATTTTCTTAAAAAGAGATGTGGCTACATAAGAGTAATATGGAAGGATCTTGACGGTGATGGAAATGTTCTGTATCTTTTTAATTGTACTTCAGGTTCTGGGGTACATGTGCAGATCATGCAGGGTTGTTGCATAGGTACATGGCAAGGTGGTTTGCTGCCTCCGTCCCCCCGTCACCTGTATCTGACATTTCTCCCCATGTTATCCCTCCCGACCCCCGCTGTCCCTCCCCTTGCCCCCTGACAACACACCCCAGTGTGTGATGCTCCCCTCCCTTTGGCCATGTGTTCTCACTGTTCAACATCTGCCTATGAGTGAAAACATGCGGTGTTTAATTTTCTGTTCTTGTGTCTTCATCCATGTCCCTACAAAGGACACGAACTCATCGTTTTTATGGCTGCACAGTATTCCACGGTGTATGTAATGTTCTGTATCGTGACTGTACTGATGTCAACACCTCGGATGTGATATTGCACCACTGTTTTGCAACTCAACTGCCATTGGGGGAAACTAGGAAAAGGGTACATGAGAGCTCTGTATTTTTCTTAAAAATTTTGTAAACCTATGACTTTTTTCAAAAAAGGATAATCTAAAACAACAGGGGAATAATAGCCATAGAAGTGATGATATTCCCTTCTTGGCGTATTATCTCAGGAGGTATGTGCTGTTGACACATTTCATTGCAGGTGATGCTTATTAACTTTGAATGTGGTACCTGTCTAGGATTCTCCGTTGTCAAGTTACTATTATTCTCTTTGTAAGATAGGGATAGTGCAAATATCCTGTTTCTCATCACACTTTCACCCACTAATTTTAGCATGGATAGATGGATCTTGTCTGCAACAAATATTACTGTGGTGTTTGCCAAACAGTGATTTTTTTTTTTTTAAACCACACAACACGATTCTTCAGATTTTCCATTTACGTCATTCCTTCTACGCTTATTAACTGGAATTCTGTGTGTGAAATGGAAGATACTGGGATGAAATCGCATCTTGTCAGACCCGAACAAACTAAAGCCAGGAAAGCCTGAGGGGCGGGGTAGGGTTCGTTCTTATATTTCTGAGATAGACTTGTTTCAGGACTTTCTAAAATAACCTTACGAGATTCTTTCTTTAGGACTGCAGCAACTCAGATAAGATGCTCTGGAACACCTGCCCAGTAATGGCATCTCCACTGATAAACTGAGGCCAACTTGGGTTATAATTCCCAAATAAATTCAACATATTTGGAGACTTTTTTCTGTTTTTTTTTTTTTTTTCTTGGTTGCCATAAGTAAGCACCAAAAGCTGCTCCTTCTCTCTCACTTATTTACTCAATTGTTTATATAAGCATGACCTCATAGATATTTTATTCTGTGTATGGCTACCTGTTACTATCATTTACTTTTACTCAAATTGTTCCAGATTTAGCTCTTGGGACCTGTGTCCTTTCAAGTATTCCCATCCTTGACTGAAGACGTCTTTACTTTGTGGCACCAGAAGACATTACTGGTTTATTTGTACTTTCCCTGCACCAGTCTGGGAATCGGCCATTTCTCCAAGGAGCCCTAGTTTTACTAGAAACTTACACACATTCTTCAGCTTGTTGTCAAAATATTCCTGTGAAGTGGAATCTTAGTTTGCTAATGACTCCTTCAAATCACTCTCAGAGCTCATCCACAGGAAAGTGAAGACAATACCTTATGATAGTATCCAGTACCCATTTTTAAAATAATATGAAAAAATACATCACAAACCCATTAATTTATCTTGAATCGTTTTAAAGGGAGCTGAAATCACTTTCTCAATAATGAAAGTGATGATACAACATGACTAACACAAAAATCAACTGTGACCAGAAAATGAAAAATGAAATTGTTCTGAGGGTGGGGGTACCTGGCTCAACACTGTCAGCTGTTTCTCAAAGGTCAGTCAAACCACAAATAAGTAACTTCCACTAGTAAAGTTTTGATTCATAATATTTCTGATGTTTTCTCCCTTTGGTGTTTGACAATATGTCTTTTCACAATGCCTCAATGAGACATTAAAAAAGATTTATATTCTCATCCTAGCTCTTTGGTTGTAAAAAGAAACAGAAGAGTTATTACATTCTCAAACTCTTACAACGAGACAGGAGCCAATTCCCAGACTGGGGTCTTGAGACACCCGTGTTCTTTCTTTAGGAAGATACCCATTACTTAATAAGGTTTAGATAATGCTCTTAGTTATTCTGTCATTCTCTGCCCTTCACTTCAGCTAACATTGCAGTTTTTAGCACTGTATGATTACATAGCAGATATATTTCCTTGAAGATGTTTCTTTCTCTTGGTTGTAGAGCACAAAGGGAATGGAAAACTTAAACCCAAATACAGAAAATAAACAAAAGAAATGCATGAGCCCTGTTAAGCTACTGTGTGTACCCTGCTCAACTATTTGATCAGTTATACACTTTGATTCTTAAGAAAAGATCCTTTGGGGGGAAATGAGCATTTTGCTTTTGCAGAGAGTTTCATGGTTGTTAAACGTGCGTCCTCCTTGACACATGAAGTATACTGCTTTCAGGGAATGCAAAGTAATTTAAATATCTGTGCAAGCAAAATATAATTAGAAAGCTAAACGTACTGAAAAAACTGAGTGGCCAGAGGTAAACGGCATGCATGGTTCAGTTCTTTGATTTTATATATTGAATTACAATTATGTTTATTTTATTCCCAAGGGCATCCATTATTTTGAAAGTAATGTTAAATATTCTAATTTAGAAATTTCTGAAAGGTGCATTTTTCACTGGATAGTATATCACAAACCAAAAGCAAATGATCTTAGTATTTATTATAGCCAATCTTTTTTGTGGCCTCACCCTTCATCCTGCCTCACTGGCATTCAGTACATCAATATTTTTGTACTTTGAGCTGTGAGGACACTAAAGTTTGCATATTTCCCAACAAGTTGAAATTCTCAATCAGAAATGTCTGCAAGATCCTAGTTTCTTCATTTGAAAACTGTATGTGTAACTTCTTTAGTGTGGCAGAGCATATTAACGTAAAGCAAATCAAGTGACACAGCCCACCAGAAGCATGGCTTAGTTACTCATTTAGCAAATCCTTACTGCATGTCTACCATGTTTATGCTACTAAGTCAGATGCTATGGCAAATAAAATGAAGTAGAGTATGTAGTCATGCTTCTAGGAGCTTTCAGATTGATATAGAAGATATAAAAGTAAAACAAGAGTTGAGTGAGACTACAGGAACATATGCAAGCGTGTTCACAAGGCAGTGGAACAGGATTCCAGGTTTCATTGAAGGACTTTATTTGGCCATTAAAAGACAGAGACTTGTACTGTAGCAAGCAAAATGGCTCCAATGTATCAGCTCAGCATTTGGGGTTAGACAGTCAACCAAGAGGGTGAAGGAGAATAAAGTTTCTGAGGAAGACTGAGGCTGGATAGGTGGGGGGAGTTGGAAAGCAAAGTCAAGGAGTTCAGATTTGGGGGGCCATGGTGAATGGCTAAAGATCACTGAGGAAGCAGTTGATGATAAAAGGAGGGTTGTAGAGAATGTGGTCTGATAAATGTGTGCTGATGGACTGGAAAGAGAAGAGATGGGAGTTAAGAAGAGGCTGCTACAGATTTGCAAGCATGAGGTTCTGATGTAAGTCACGTGGCTTGGAAGAGGAGGAAACACAGGAGACACATCATCTTGCGAAGGTGGCAAAGCCCAGGGGGTTAGGACAAACACTGTGGAGTCAGACACACCTGGATACGAATCCCAACTCTGCTATGTAAGAGCTGTTTGACCCTTCATTATTTTTTTTATTTTTTATTTATTTATTTATTTATTTTTTGAGACGGAGTTTCGCTCTTGTTACCCAGGCTGGAGTGCAATGGCGCAATCTCGGCTCACTGCAACCTCTGCCTCCTGGGTTCAAGCAATTCTCCTGCCTCAGCCTCCCGAGTAGCTGGGACTACAGGCACGTGCCACCATGCCCAGCTAATTTTTGTATTTTTAGTAGAGACGGGGTTTCACCATGTTGACCA